>OY968840.1:3027578-3211038 GCA_963695495.1 Hololepta plana
GATTGATTACAAAGAATCAATCCGGCATTCCACCATAAACAAACAACAAAGATAATATACATGAAGATGTGCAGTTTCCATGCTAAATAGTTCTGAGCGCGAAAGTTAAAACGCGATAGTGGCGGTGTCGCTGTGATCATCTTTGGTATCATGCTTTGACATTATATGTCACTCATAAGCACTCTGAAGAGCTTTTGAGATAATTTAGGAAGATTGGTTCCAAAAGTTCAGCTCAATAAACTAAATTCGTGGTTTAAAGGTAATGCAGTAATATAAGCTGCGATACGATTATATTACATTGCTATCCTTCTTCAATCTGTAAATAGGTACATTATATAAGTGAGAAAATCGTCAGAGATATTTAAAGAAACACTTTTTCTTCGTATAATATCTTTGATAATTAACGATAATTAGAAGAGAGAGATTAAGTCAGCCTGCTTTATATACAATCTAACAGTCTAAATAATTTTGGTTAGTTTTTTTTTGTAATAAATATTGTAACCTGTTTAAAATCCAAATCTAATTTGTGCTGTAACTTGCAGATTTACATGTCTATTAAAATAGGATACATTTTCAGACGTTATTGCTTGGTAACTCTGCTACCATCTGCAGTGGCATTTGCTATATATACGGATTACACAGCTACCCAGAACTGGAAGAAAAACCGATTGGCAACAAATAGTGAACTATTATTGGAATAAAACATGCTGAAACTATCTGGATTACAGTGGCTTGGATTACCACTAGTTGGCTATTTCATAGGAAAATATTTTGATAATAAAGAAATAGAAAGGATGACTTTATTTAGAGATAAAAGTGCATTGTATGGTAGAGTATTGTCACCAGATGAAAGGCCAACATGGCCATGAAAATAGATTTAAAATGTAATTAGTAAGTGTAAGTAGATTCTTTATCACATAAACGTGTGTTTAATATTGTCATCCTTATTGTGGTTGATAGTTTTCAACAACTGAAATGCTTGTCTTTTAGTCTCTTCGTTCCATGAGAGGGGCCTTAAATGTGGTCCAGTGTCATTTGATTTATCTCTCATAAATAATTTAGGAAATCCATAGGATTTCACATTTGATTTTACCCTGGCAACATCCGAATTAGATGACGCTCTCTTATAATAATTGTAATTGATTTCTTTCAATGGACTGTGCCCCTTGAATTTTATTCTCCTCTCTGAACCACTCTTTATTGGAGAACTTTTTGATGGACTGAACAGTTTAGCGGTTGTCGATATTATACAACTATCGCCGCAATCTGCAGAAAATGATGTATCGAATTTTTCGTACGTCGATTTCTGTACGTTTTTCTTTCTACAGTTTTGTGCATTCATTAGGTATACTTCAGCCCTTCTTACCTTCTCTCTCGCAAGTCTTTCCATTAGTGAAACTTTCTTTTCGCGTTTCTCAATTTCGTTTTCCCTTTGTTTCAACTTCTCTTCCAGTTTCTTTAAATGGTTTTCTTTTCTGTACAACGCTTGCGATAATTTACTTTCACACGTGTGATTGTCGTCGTTCTCGCTGGCCAATTTCGTCTCGGATTCGTGGCAAACAATTTTCTTTGTTATATTCTTCAAGTCCGGTTTGACTAAAAACAGTGGATGGCATAATATTGTTCCTAAAGTCCACTGGGACCGTTTCCGTATAAAATCGTGTGCCATATTCTTTAATTCTTGTGAATAATAGTTGGGAACGTTTGATGAAACGTCTTTGTCTGCCTGCAATAGTAACATTTGTTGCATTACGCCGCATATATCTGATACGCTATCTTTGGTGCGCTTCTCTTTAAAAATCATCAACTTAACACTATGATTCTTATCAACGAAAACGTTTCTAATATTGATCCTCGTATCCAGTTTGTGACGCTTAACGGCACCAGCTAATTCGTATAGGACGAGCTTAATGAAATTATCTTCGATGCATTCTTCGTTGGCACGACACTTTTCGATTATCTCATACAAACTACCGTTGCTACAATATTCGACGATCAAGTATAACACTTTCCTATCGTATAAAATGTAATCGTAAATTTTCAACAAGTTCTCATCGGTTGCACGGTTTATTATCTCATCGATTTCTTTCAGCAACATCTCCAGATCTTCTTCGCTGTACGTATCCAGAGCGATGGCTTTCCAAACGTACGTTTCCGAGGAACGTCTGTCTTTAACTTTATAATAACAGGAATTTATGTCGGAGCCTAATATCGACAACACTTCGTAGTCGTTTATTGCTTTAGAGACCTGAAATATTGCCAATGAATTGATATCGAATCGATTGAATTGTTTTGCAACATTTAATTTACCATGGTTCTTTCTAAGTACGATTGTTATATTTGTGTACAATAATAAATTTCGAATTCGAACGGCTGACACATAACGAATTAAAGCTCTTGGTTCGAAGGTCGTACAGGTAGAAGTGGTCCTGAAGAAAAGGTATGAAAAGTAGTCGGTTCGGTTTCTTTACCTGCATCACTTTCATGCTCTTCGGTTCGCACAATCTCCGCGTGGTGTTTGAATCTCCGCTTGGATCCTTTTCATCTTCAATAGTTTTCAAAATATATTAATTTTCGTTTCCAAATGACTCGAGAATGGACGGCGGGAATGCTGAAAGACGGGAGAAAAGGAGTTTATTAGGTAAAAATGCTCCCAAACATCTTAAAAGTTGTTGTATATGTGCTATAATATAATCATAACAATTATTATTAGTAGCAAGTATTTTTTTTTCTTTACATAGAACTAATGTTATTTTCTTTCTCTTTAACTAGAATCCATTTGATCAATATTCTGTTTCATTGCTGTTGTGGCGCACTTTTGCCGATTTCTTACTCAAGTTTTTCTTTCTGTCCCTATCATGCACAATTGTTAATTAAGACAATAAATACCGTTTCGTTTCAATTACTATACATTTAGCAAGTACTCCTTTCATTTTCGTTAGATAAATTGCGCCTTCATTATCATTTGCCACTTTCTCATATTGTTATTGTTGTATTCGTTAATACAAAAATGTAAAAAAGTAGTTTTTGTCCTCCAATTAGACGTTAAGTAATTTCTTGCAAATACAAATTCATCTTCTACATCTTATCTTCTCTTATATAAAACTAATTAAGTTATTACAATAATAAATTACATGCTTATTTACTGTCGTCTCTTTAAAAAAATATTCAAGAAGTGAGTATAATTCTCTTTTCAGTTATTTTCTTCTTCGTTTAGTTAAAAACATAAATTAAGAGCTAGAGTTAATCACTAATTATATACATATATGTGTAAAAGAGCGAAATCAAATACAAATATGGAAAATAGTTCATTCTCCAGGCACATTATGATTAATAAAGTTGTATTCTTGTTGAGTAGTCTCTTCGTGTTGCAACGTGGTTTGATTATTATTATTAAGATTATTTGGTCCGGACTTAATTGATATATTTGAATGCTGCGAATTGGATTTCTCCAAAGGCCAATGCGTACTGTTCTGCACGGTTATTTCGGAATGGCAATCGTCCGATCCTATGGTAGACATATCAGCGATTATTCCACTCTCTAATGTTCGAAGAAAAACCAAAAATCGAAAACGAAACACACAAAGTATTAGTAGTATCATTAAAACGCACGCCTCTCAAAAGCATTAAAGAGCAATAGATTATTAACATGATTAAGAGAACGCAATTATAATTGTCAAATTCATCGTCTTTCAGCAAACATTTACCTATAGAACATTGACTGTTGAGTGTACCAGATCGGAGCAAAGATGACGATCTTTGTTGTCTGGACGATTCGTTCATACTGCTATCGAAGGCGATCAACGTGTTCGGACTGGAAGTGGTGCCGGTCGAACCGGCCGAACTCGTGCTACCCGAGGACACGCTGCTCGACATGGAAATGACGGAATGCGGACGTTTCACGACGGCCGTGCGTAATTCGGACGTTATGCCGACGATCGAATTGCGAAAACGTGGTGCGGCTGCGAACAAACGCAACATGTTGATTATTTCGTTGAATATTTCAGGTCATTCGTACTTCTACTTAATTGCATCAAAGATATGGAGCGATCGTTTATCTGATCGGCACTGGGTCGTATATCCAAGCACGGTTTATTGCCGATACCCATCGAGGACATTTCGGCCATACGGACTTCTGCAAATTACAAATCCCATTTAAAGTTTATGAAAAGCGGTGTTTGAATAAGATAAGAATCCGACCTCTATTTTTCAAAGCTTGCTTCCAGAGCAACTGGGAGATTTCTTCGGTCCACGCCTTCTTCACCTCCTCGGTGTTCGCCTGCAACGTGAACGTGTCGTTCGGTTTCAGTTTCCGGAACCAAATCTCGAACTTCGTCAGACTGTCGCCGATCTTTGCTGTCAGACCGATGTCGGTCATCTTAATACTATTCTTATACATGTACAAATCTAGATTCTAAAAATAAAACAAAATTACGCTTTCAATTTAAATTGCGTTCACTTTTCGTAATACCTTTCTATCGGGGAACCTTCTCGCCTTACTGAACAGAATCAAATCCTCGAAGAGGAACACTTGCCGCAACGATTTCTTGCCGTTCCTGCGCTCCCACACCAGGAATTCGTTCTGTCGCAGCAGTCGGCCTTGCTCTTTCAAATTGACGTCGCACTCGCGTATCGAGTCCATCGCTAACAGATCGTTGCCGTGGCGCAACTGGAATTTGACCATCAGCTCGGCCAATTTCAAGTCCTCCAACTCCGCACTCAATCGCTCGTTACAGTTCTCCTGCTGTTGCAACGGCAAACAGTCTTTCATCATCTTCTGCAATAGCAGCGCATATTTGCCCATACGTTGTACGGGTTTCAGTAAGTAACTAGCCAAATCCATGTTGTCCTTTAACTCCATTTGTTTCTTCTGCAAAGCAAGAAAGAAATCAAATAATTATTGTTACGCGATGGAAACGCAGTAAAGCACGTACTCTGAAGAATTGCGTCCCGTTCTCGGACATTAACGAATCCGACTTGGGCTTGTTCTTGTTGTACAGAGCGTACAAGTAGAAACTCTTCTGGTGTTTCAAGAATATCTGTCCGACTTGCAACGGATTGTGCTCGAACTGTTCGAGCTCCCGCAAGAAGTGCTGACTGTGGAACTCGTATATTTTCTCGACGTTACCGAAAATAACGTTCCGCTGGCCGCGCAACGCTTGCGGTATGTCTTCGCGGAGCAGCTCGGGAATGTAATTCTCGATGACGAAGTCCAACGACTTCACGTAGTCCCGTTCAGTTTGGATCATCTCTCTCATCGTCAACAAGAGATTCCTTCGTAAAAGCAAACAAAAACAAATTGAAAGATGATAATCCGAGTCGCTTCCTTCAAAACCGAATAGTTACTTCTGAATTTTGGGATCCGTACTCGAATCGAACGCGTCCGACGTCAGCTCCAAACTGGAGGAGTGGCAATAGAGATGACTGTTGACCGAGACCGGCGTCATCTTCCTCCGCTCGCGATTGTAATGCTCGTCCTCGATGTCCTCGCTGCTGCTGCACAAAAGAAACGATGAACGACAACGCGCGTCGACAACAACGATCGGGACTCTACCTCTTGATGAACCCGTCGCTTCCGTCCTCGATGATGCTGTCCTGTTGGTTCTCGGTGTGGTCCTGATTCGAGCCGGTGCTCGAACTGGTGCTGCTGCAAGCGGCGCAGCAACCGCCGCTCTCCCGGTAATACTGACACGAGCACGTCCGTTCCAATTTCTTCTTGTAGACGCTGCTCTCCTCGCCGACGGAATTGTCCGCCGTCGAGGAAACGCCGCTGTCGCAACCGCCGCACTTCGCCATCTCGCCGCCGTCTTCGGCCGTTTCTTCGTTCTTCTCCAACAAATCCTCGACACTCTCGCGCACCTCCTTGATACCGTCCAACGTCACGCTCGTCTTGCGTTCCAACGTGTCTTTCGCCGACGCACTGTTCACGATAACCGCACTCGTCGTCGTCGTCGTCGTCGTCGTCGTCGCCGTCGAACCGGCAGTGTTCGGATCGATGGCGTTGTTGTGACAATTGCAATTCTGTAACGTTTGCATGTACTTCTTCTTCAGCTTGTACGAGACGGTGTTCTCCGTGTCGGATTCGCAGCAGTTACACGACACGCCGGCGGCGTGGTGATTGCACTTGTAGATGAACGCCAACGAGCTCACCGAACGGCGACGAATCTGCGTGGACGGCGTTTGCGACTTTATCGGCGTGCTGGTAATTGGCGTCGTTAACGTCGCCGAAGACGACGAAGTTGTCGATGACGACGACGACGAAGAAGATGCGGTCGAGTGTTTAGTTTTCGTTCGATTCGATAGCGACTTGTCCCGATCCGGCGGTCCCTGATCGTTCGGTTCTTTTGCCTACAAAGTAGTAGAAAAACGTGAATTCTTCGAAATTGTGAACGTAGTTTACGCGGATAACAATTGAATGCGGGTCAAGAGGATTATCGATAATCAAAAGGACGCCTCGACGGCGGCGGTGCATTGATCCCACGATCGTCATTGCGGCTCGCTCGGCGTCGGACGTCCGATTAACAATTAAAATAATCGTCGATTTCCTGGGATCCGTCGTTTGATGAACGCCCGAAGGCTTCCGACGTCAATTGCGATAAACTTTATACGAACCTTGAACAGACGCATCAGTTTCTCGTTCTCGCTCTTCGCCGCCACGCGGCGAAACTGACCGCTGGACCGTTTGCTCTTCTCCTCGCCCTCGTCGTCGCCATGAGCACTTTCGACGAAATCGTAACACCGCGCCGTATCCTCGATGCGTTCGCGTTGGTCCTCCAGTTTGTCGGTGAACTCGCGCAGCACCACCTTCAAATTGTTCGTCGATTCTTTGACGTTCGACGCTTTGCCCTCCGGTATCTCGTTCGACTCGTCGATGATGTCGGTCGATTTATCGATTTGTCGCTAAGGATCCGAACATAATTACTCAAGTAAACGGAGGCGGAAGAGCGAATGAATTTCGACTTACCATCGCGTTGAAATAGAACGCCTCGAATCGCTTCTCGACGTCTTTCACGCTCGTCGAACTCTCGGCCATCCGCAGCGCCACGCTCAGCTCGTTCGACGTGTGCTCGCCGTCGCTTCTTATCCAATGAATCAGCTGTTGAAACGTCGAATTATTAGTTCTTGTGCACGACGATAACGGCGAAAGGAGATCCGACGGTAAAGTGAATACGAGTTGCCTTTGTTTAATTGCTGCTGTTGATAATAATGTGGCGGAGGAATTTGTGAATTTGCAAATATTTCAACAATCACGCAAAAAGAATCGCTTCTCGTTCGGCTCTCTCTTTCTGTGCAGTGATTAAACTTGACTCATTTCGCGATTCTTCGCTCATGAGACGGCCGATTATTATTTATTGAGGAATTAATTGGCGAAATAAACAATAACATTTTGTTCGCATTAATAAATAGTCGCGATATCGAACGTTATCGTCCACACAGACAAACACGTATAATAAGTAATTACATTCCTTTTTTATCGTTGTGAACTTTATGGATAAATAACAAACTTTAAATTCGCTCTAGTAACGTGCAATTTATATTGCAATTTTAATTATTATTCAAATAAAAGCAAAATTGTCGTCACTGATTTCTTCCTCGACTTTAATGTTTATTGATCTGTAATCACGTGTCGAATTAAAACTTTTCGACAAGCGATTAGAACGATAGCGTCCAATCGAGTTTCCTCTTCGTCTCCGTGAAACCGTTTTTATTTTAATTCATCTCGAGCCGGCAAAAGATGAAACGTTTCGGCGCACGTTAATTTAACGCCCAACAGAAATTCAAATTAAAATGTAAATCGTCTCGCATAGTAAAAACCGCTTTTATAATATTTATTAAATAAACTTATTATCAAACACTATTATCACTCTGTCTCTCTCAAACGTTATCCATCTTCATCACCTTGTGAAGCAACGTTGTTTTTTTTTTCTTCCGAATTATAATTAAAGCCAATGGTTGTTGTTACGAATTAACATGTCCCACTAAACCAGTTTCTGTTTGTTTTAATTCGCTCCTCTCTGCTTTCCGTCCAAAAATTAATCACACGAAGGCAAGATGATAAGTTAACGTTGTGCGAGGAAAACGTGTTTTCCGTCGCATTTCTCATTTACTCTCCACCCGAATACTTTTACCATTCGCCCATTAAACTTAAGCGTTTCGTTTACGATGATAATAATAAAACTGGGGATTTGCTCAAAAAGTCTAAATCGTTATTTGTTTGTCGATGATTATTATTATTCCTCAATCTTTATTAGCTTATTAAAAATAATCGCCTTTGTTCTCGTTTCTCATCGTGAACGGCAATAAGAGATTTTTATGCGTTTGCCATTTGGTATCTTTTACTCTTGCTCGTTCGTTAGTGCAGCTTTACAATTATTCTTTTCTCCACGGCCATAGTCGCTTTAAGGGGACAACATAAATACATTTTGCAATATTGCTAATAATATTGCGATTTTATTTAGAACGAAGAATGCCATTCATTTAAATAAGTAATCATAAACAAAGTAAAAGGATATTTATTTGTTTCTCTCGCTGGCTCTCTCTGTGTGTTTGTGTGTGGGGCAATTTATTAGAAAACGAAAGACCGTGTCTAATAATAATAATATTAGTTTTCCTTCGGGGGCCAACAAACGTTTTATCAATAATAAGAACAATAATAATATACTACATTATGACGTTAATTGTGTCGTTTATTCAAATACGAACTCGAATGGGCTCTCGAGGACGTACGACTCGAAGAAAGTTGGCTCTTCACGAAACGAAATCTTTCGGTGAATGTTGGGGTGGCAAAGGAAGATCTGGCTCCGTTTCCCATTGCTCCACGAATTAGTCGGACGATAAGCGAAATAATCTTATCGATGTGTGTCAGATGATGGGGAACGATAGGAAGGGAAATGGCGAATTTGTTTCTAAATTGCGATCAGAGAGAACAATCAACTTTCAGTGCCAATTGAAGAGTGGACGGATTATTATTCATTAATCTCGTCCATTATTTCCCATTACGTATTATTATAAACGTCCCATTCGATTTATTTTATTATAATTAGCTTCGTGGCTTGTTGCTTTCCTCGATTCCAATTTAATTCGCTCTAAACAATGGGCGCTGCTATTATTGTTACCATTCTTTCGATTATGCATTATTTAATCGCATTAACGATTTACACAATCCCAAACGGCAATAAAACGATAAGGATCGATAACGCTTCTTCCTGAACGAGCGTTTGCCTCCTCTGTTCGTTGCCCTTTTATTTTCTGCTGTACCTATCGATCAATCGCACTGGAAGGTCGCAACAATGGACAGGAAGCTGGACCACGATTAAATTGCCAATTGTTCTAATTATCGACGAGCAATGCACGCTGTAACGTGCGAATGGTAGACGAAGAAACCGTAATAAGAAGCGCAATTAAATGCTAATCGTCAATACGCGCGATTTTCGAGTTGACTAACCTTGTCGGCCTCCTCCTGCAACGTCCGCAGTCGCGCCAACTCCCTGAGCCGTTCCTTCCTCTCCTGCGCCAGCTGCTCCATCCGCTGGGCGACGCGCTCCTGCACGCGGAACGAATCGCTCGCGTGTTTCGCCAAACGCACCACGTGCCTACTGTTCGCCAGCCACTCTTTGCGCTCGTCCAGGCTGGCGAGGATGTCGGGCCCTTCGCGTCGCAGCTTTTGCACCGAGTCCAGTTGGAGGGTTTTCGCGATTTGCCTACGACAGAAAAGGAAAACGTTCGTATTTTAATTGCGCGTTTCCCGCTTCCCCGTTCGCACTCTTGCCCGACGTCGCTTTCGACGTCCATGTCTTCCTCGCGGGTTCCTTTTTCTCTTCAACTTGCGAAACGCACAGCCACACTTTACTTTTTGCATTCGACGCTTGAAACAGTAGATTATCGACTGCTAACGACATCGACTAATAACGATTGTTATTTTTGGCGAGATAAGATTAGATAATGGACCGCAGTACAAAAAAGAAACGCAATAGTGCGATTTGCACGATATCGAAATTTCTGCCTCCGGCACGTACCGGCATTGATGGTTCAGGAAACGTCGCGTGACCTGACGCGGCACGTCGTCGGTCCGCAATTGGCACAGCGCGGCCAGCAGCAAGCGGCCGGTCACGCGGCACGAGGCCAGGAACGGTTCCAGTTGCTTGAAGAATTCGACCCATTCCAATTGGTCGTGCGTGCAAGAACCGCCGCAACTCGACGGCGCTTGGTCCGCCTCGACGTAGTGCTTCAACGTTGCTTCGTCACCGATTACGACGGCCTAAGAGACGATGGTTAAATTAGAAATCTGGCCGCACACAAGAGGCTAATTAATTTCCGATGCGTCTCTCATTGGAAAAGCAAATCAAACGCTTAAACCAATTAGTATCGAAACGCTTAATTAGCGCTTATCGAAGTTCTTTCTTTTGTAGGCTAGAAATCGGAGTTGTTGTTGTTGTTTGCACGATCACAAACTGGAGTAAGATGCGTTTAAGTTAATTGGCCGCGGATTAGCAAGTGGGAAAAACAATGCAAAATAATTGCAATTAATGCCAATTAAAGAAGGCAAAATCGGTATTAATGCCGTTTAGATGATTCGACCGTGGATCGATTCAAATAGATCCTAAAGAATGTCACCTGCGTCCGATTGGTGAAATTCTTTTGGTCTTTGCTAATGATCGGTTTCCATAAGAGGAAGCGTTTGATCTTCATCTGGTTCGTCACCAACAGCGCCGCCTTATCCAACAGTTCCAGCACTTTATTATCGACGTCCGCTTCCGAGAGCAAGAGTATCGTGAATCCCTTCTCGCTCTCGGCGTAACTAAACAGAACAGAGAAACTGATGTTAGTGTTAATAATTAGAAAAGAAACGTTTACAAATGCAAAAACAATCATTTTCTTTCGCGCGTATTAGTTTCCTTTATTATTTCCTTTTCGTTTGCCTTCGCAACTAATCTGCGAAACGGCCGTTCTCTTGTCTCCGTCTTGCAATTTATCGCGAATAAGCGTTTAACAACTTAGTCGCAGTCACTTCCTCGACGGAACGAAGAGGGCAAAAAAGAGAGAGGCATTCGCCACGTCGCAGAGTTCATATTCGCGGGGGAAAAGAAAACGCGACGACGACAACAACTAACAAGCAAAAGAACGAATGCTTAATGTGTTCATGTTAAGGACTTAGTTTATAACGCATTTGTTTGCATTTTGTCGTTTTAATCATTCCTCCTTTTTGCCTCTCCTCTTCCTCTTCTTCTTCGGCCCGATTCAATTGACATGCAATGCTGGGTAATTCGCCTCTCCTTCGCCGCTACGCCGCTGCGGAAAACAACGCATTGTACGTAGAAGGATTGGATTCCTTCTCGGTTTCCTTCGTCCCTTGCCCATTTGTTCTTGTTACAACACAAGCAATCGGTTTCCGACTTGTCGCGGTTCGCAAAACTCCTATTTGTATACGGCGAGGCGATCGATTCGAATGGAATTAAAGCGTTAAATTCTTCTTGCTCGCTCGCGCAACGTTTCTTATTCGACTAGGAAATGTCCGTTTAAAGTGGATCGTTTAATAGCGTCGAGTACGATGGTAATTGAACGATCGCGGATGAGAATAAATTGCTTGCGTTTGTTATCGTCGTGTTGTAGCGATCGGTGGCGCAAACGTTGACAAGAAACGATTACGCAGAGGGCATCAACAGCGTATTCGAATTGATTTAATACGTATCAATTACGTTTGCGGAAGAATTTGAATTGAATGACCGGAAGGAATCTGAGAGAACCGCACACATTCGAAACCGTCGAAGGTTTAATTTATTGGCACGAAGGAAACAACCGTCTGCATGTAACCGGCGCATTCCTTTTGCAACAGCGACAACAACAAATCGCTCTTTCGCGAATTATTATTATTCCAACTCACCTCGGTACGGTCGAATAATAAAGTAAAAGTTTCGCCACCTCGTATTTGTTCAAACCGGCTCTGGCGATGCATTCCGCGTAACACAAGATGATCGGTCGGCCATCGATATCAACGGTACCTGCAAGTGCAAAATGCGAATTAGCATAAGAGCGGCAAACAAAAATCGCGACTCTCCTATTCGCAGAATCGACGGGATTTAATTGCGATTCACTTCTTAACGGTAGGCAGCTTTTAACGAATTCCTTTCTTACCAATCAATCAATTGCGCAAACTGCCGTAACAGAAGATGCCCGAACAATTTGCGACCCACGCGCGTACTATTTGCCGTCCACCCACGTGCGGAATTGTTTGCGATGCAATTCGTGAAAGAACGAACCTAATAAATGGCCAATAACAACAACAACAACAACGAGCAGAAGAAGAAGAACGACGTTGAAGTTGTTTTGATGTTAATGTGACGGGATTAATTCGAACAATTCCATCCGTAATTTGACAAGGCTTTAGTGTTTGTAGCGCATTCGATTGGTTATTAATTGCTTAAGATAAGCTAAAGAGAAAAACGGAGGAAGAGGCTTAAGGAGTTTGTTTGGCTCGGTAACGAATGCGAAGATTATCGGTAAGCATGTTGTTGTTGGCTCATTAAATCGAACTGACCCACATTGAGGCTAGTGGTACGAAAAGAATCGATTCTCTTTTACCTACCTATAAATGGTTAAATAGGTAGTAGAGGTGCGTTTAACGAGAAGAGCAGCAACAAACGAACGCAGCGATCGACGGTTTAATTGCGGATTAGATCGAGCGGGAGAGTTCGATTAGAAAACGGAAATGATGATCGTCGATCTCCCAGGTGCTAATTAAGCGGAGTCAGGTGAAACGGAGACCGACGAGGAGGATCATTTTCGGCTGATAAGCACTCGCACGGAGCGCGCGAGCACACGCGCGGTCCCGATTCTCACGGCCCGCAAACAACGCCCGTTGACCCGGTACTTATTATTCGCTATAGATTCGTCGCCGGTCTCGCTCCCCGTTCCGTCTTTTTTACCTTCACATCGGCACCCATCTCTCAATATACAGGGCGTCAACGAAAAGTGCCGCAAGCTCTAAGAAGTGATAATATGGCCCAAGAAAGAAAAGTCCGGAAATGGACGATGAGCAAACAAACAAAGGAAAAATACCTCGAATAGGAGGTTCAAAGTGGCCTTCTTCCATTCCTCGGCAGCCACCGGAAGGCCCTTCGAACTCTTTCGAAAGTCATCGGCAAGAACCAATATTCCGTGACATATTTGACTTATTCGTTCCTTCAGTTCTTGGACCTTTCTGCTTCACGGGCCATATTATCACTCCTCAAAGTTTGTGAGACTATTTCTTTAACGCCCTCGTGAAAGGTTCGTTTTCCTCTCGATAATTAATCAAGGGGTTTTCTGCGCACGTCTAAGAATCGATTGCCAAAGGATTTGCGTCGTTGCGTAAACGCAACAAAGCGATTGTTACGTTAGATCCTCGAGTGTCTGTGTTTTGCAATTTTGTGGGCCAAACTCAATTTCGTCGAGGGATCGATTGCCCAACGATAAAACACGTTTTGAAATGAATTCGCACCGTTTACAAGGTAGGTCACGCCTTTAACGTTTCACTAACATCATTCGATCGTGACGTCCAATTCGTTTGGGCAACGATTGCGAAACCTCTTTGCGATCGTGGGCGTAGAGTAACGGTTTGACAGACGAAACGATCTTCTTAGCGATGATGGTCGCAAGCGGTGCCAATCATTCGAACGTCCACCGGGACCAAGTGACAATAACCGAAAAGCCATCGACGAAGATACGAACGGATCCGTTACATATATTAATGTTAATCGCTCGTGTACCCGATAATAAATAGGGACGACGATCGTGTTGTAGAGATCCCAATCGATATAATTTAATGGACGTCTTCGAAGCCGAGCAGGTTCCTCGAGAGTAGGCAGTCGTCGAAAGACGTTGGTGTCTTATTGATTCTTATCGAGACCCAACGATCTGTACGTAAACAATGATCGAGCGTTTGTAATAGAAGTGGAAGAATCAAATTAGGTCAGAACGACGACAACAACAACAAGCGAAGCCGACGATGGCGTTAAGTGAATAAGACCGGCGACCTACTCATCGGCATCTGGTTTGGACCTACCTGGCAAATTGATTCCGGACATCAGCAACTTCTCGGGCAACTCGCCGATCCTCCGCGGGCGCACGATCTCGCTGGTTCTTCTCGTCGACGACGAACCTGAGGGCGTAACAAAAGGTCGCATTAATTGGAATCGATTAAACGAAGGAAACGAGCGATTAATTTACGTACGACCGTCATTATTATCGTAAATTTATTCAAATCGATTTCACTTACACGTGCTAATCGAATGGAACTATTCTCGGGACGTCAATGCAACGAACGTTCTCTTCGAGAATCTTTTTTCGAATGGAATCGATCCCTTTCGTCGCTGGAATCTCGTTTATTTAATTTAAAAGCAACGCTCGTAAAGTACCTACGCGCGGCGTTTAAAGTGGCATTAACTTGCACCAGTCGATGGTGATGCGGATGGGGAAGAAACACAAAAGCTCGAATACAAGAAAATAAAGGAGATGAAGAATCGGTGTAAACCAAAAACAACTTAAACACTTGTCTCGCCGCTCTCCTTCGTTTTCAAGTCGCTTCTTAAGGCCGAAGACGTTCTCGAGACGTTCAATTTCTTTTACGATCACCATCAGCTGTTAATATTGATTTATTACCCTTTCGTAGATATGAATATAAATCGAATCGCGTTTAGGAATCGTTGAAAAAGTTCTCAATCGTAATTGGATTGCGTTTCCGGTCGTAATTAAATTACGTTCTTTTTGTTCGTTATATTAAGCGTTCCACCTGTTTTACATATTAATCGAATTCATTAGGTAAACGTCTTTTTTCTTTCTAATTAAGAGGCGAAACGTTTCCTTCGTTTCGATCTCTCTCCAATTTATCTTAACTTTAACACACTTTTCTCGACGGCATTAGGCCTCCTTCTCTCGTTCGATTTAACAGTTATCAGATTAGGAGAGCTAATTAGTAATGATGTTAGGAAACGCGTGTATAATAATTCATCAATAATATTATTTGTAAATCGGATTAATCGATTGCCTGATTGACTTTAAACAGACAACAACAACAAAAAAACTGGATTGGATTCGATTCGTCAAATGACACACAGTTTTCCATCCTCCTTCTCTTGCTTATTATAGCAGATTAAGTATTAGATGGAAAAATCTTGCACATTCTTTTATTGGTCGTATGGTTTAAGGAGAGCAAAAGAGTTTCTGTGGATGCCACGTTTTTATCGATTGCCTTCTCGGTATCCACAGATTTTAGTGCAATTTGCTTGGAACATCGATGCTTCTTCATTAACCGTTTAACAAGACAAAAGCAAGACAATTTATTAGTAAATAAAGTTTGTTTAATTCGAATTCCAACGCGATTTAGTGTCCATAAAATGCAAATTCTCACGAGATCCGGCCCCGGTCAGTTCGGCATCAAAATGTCGTTGTTTCGGACCAAAAACAACAAAAAGTGTACCTCATCAAATTACATAACGGCCGTAAAGTGTGTGTGTTTTTGTCTTTAAGACGAGAAATGCGTTCTTAAATACCGAGAACCCACACGCGAGCCAAACGATTTTTATTTTACAATCGTACGCTTTTCAATTTTTGAATTTTATTAAACTTAATTGATTATTTATTCGGTAATAATAAACAAATAACGATATGGGCAATAACAATAAAAACCTGTTATTATTATCGTTATATAATAAAATGATAATGGCATTAACAATTCATATTAGACCGCGGAGACGTTCGCTTCGGTCACCGCACTCGATTCGTGCCGTTCTTTATGGGCCCGATGGCTTCTGGACCTATTTATCTCTTCTTGCGACTCCAGCCGGCGAATAAATACGGTTTTACCGTATGCGGATTGACACCTTTTTTCCAGCGTTTCATCAGTTTTCTATCGATTTCCATCGGCGCTAACGTCCGCATTTTCGCCTAACGAAACCGGCGAGATACGGAACAGATTGCGCGGATTTATCACGTTCAGTTAGTTTACAGTCATCCGAAAGATTTAGGTAAAGATAATATTCGCGGCGGCTGTCGTTCGTTTTGCGTATTTAATTGAAATTCCATTAGGCTTTGACACGTTCGACAAAGAGAAATAAGGAACCGCGAGGGTTATTATTCCATTTTCGGATTGAATTATTACGCCGGCCCGAGAAGTGGTCCAGTTGCATCTCTCTCTCTCTCTCGCGTTTCTTTCCTCGTCTTTCGCCTTCATTCCAACCGTCTCATCGCGCGTTAATTTACGGTTTCGACGCGAAGATGGTGGACAACAATCATTTTAACCACGGGCCATCGAGTTTTTTCTTTTCACTCAAGCACTCTGCACAAATGAAGCTTCGGATGCGTTCGGGAGCGACAAAGCGATTTAGTCAAAGTACAGTTAACCAGCTTCCTCGAAGACAAACAAATTAAAATTTCTCTGGTTATCACTAATTGGCGCTAATTGCGCCAGAAAGTCCGCACACAAAAAGCCTTTTAAGGTCACACCTCAGACGTAACGAGACGTGGGTGGACGATAACGCGAGGAGGAAATTGTTCAAGAGAGGAATTCTTTGGCCTCCAATCGATAAATCGTTCGTGCCCGTGCAACAACACGTGGCATTCTCGAACATCTGACGTGCGTTTAAACCGGAGGAATGCCTTTTCTGGAATTCACCTGTTGTTAATCGTCAAGATGAGCGGCAACGATTTATTAATCAATTTGGCTCGTTTTCGTTTGCAAATGTTCGCGCTACTTCTTTTGGATAATCTCTTAACAGTTAAGACCAACAAACCCACGCGTTAATTTGTGCCGATAGAGGAAACGACCCCCTCCGCCAACATTAAACACTTTCATACTTCATCAACTTTAATTATATCGTTCGGACGATAATAATTGCTCGCGCTTGACAAGAAAATTGCTGCAAGAGCGCGTAACTCGAGGGAATTGCGGCGCTGGCGAGAAAGAAAACGAATAAAAAACGGCATTTCCCCGACTATTTTTTTATGAACGATCGCCGCACTTTCCCTCGATTAAATCTACAGCAAGGAAAATCATTGTCGCGATAAACGTTTCAGCTTCTCTTCGTCGAATCGAAATGCACCTCCTACTCGCGTACGAATTATGCAACAAATTGTGTTCGTTATTCGTCGAGAACCTATATTTAAAACGTTCGCACCTGTTGAGAGCATTTTCAGCATATTTGGGTCACCGTCGGCCCTCGCGCATTGCTTTCGACCGTAGTTTACAAGCAAGCGACAATATTCTTGTATCACGCAAGCGATACGAACGAATAACGATCGAAAGGAAATAAAGCGAACAAAGAGTTTTCATAAATATTTATGAATCGGCAATAATAATAATAACGATAGTGGTAAAGTGCATAGGAAGTATGTGAGCGAACGAAGAAAAAAAGAGCTTTTCGCAATGAAATATTAATAATAATGCAGGTTGTTTAATGTAATTTATATAAATCTATGCCGATTTATTTATGCTTTTTTACGAAATAATCCCACGCGTTAACGTTTCAGGTTGGTTTTCGCTTATCGGAAACCGAGCGGAAAATCGAACGGGGAGCATTTAACGGCCGACCAGTAGGTCGATGTGGCCCGCAAACGACGACAATAAAAAAATGCGATCCTTTCGAATAATTATTAATCGGCACGCCGAAGGACACGACGTCGACTCCTTTTTCCTACCAGAAATAAGTACCCGATGGAACAAAGACGAGTGGGTGTCGGTCTGATGATGATGATGATGAAGTTCCTCTGGAACACGTGCCCGCTTACCAACAAGAATTGATAATCTTCGCTGTTGTCTCGGTTATTATTCCTGCGTAAAATCGCGTCTCCGATTATTTAAACGAGCAACTTGCGTAACGCTTTTTGAATTGTGCGTTGCCGACCTACTAAAGGAAAAAGAGCGGAATGCTATTCTACGCCAACGTGCCGCACCAACTCCACTTCTTGCAGTCCCTTGGCCACTAAGGCTTACGAATCGTTAACGATATCGCTCGTTTGTTTCTACAAGGAAACGAACGATTTCGGACAACCTACGCGACGACAAACGCCTAATTAATAATTTTGCTCAGGTTGGCGATTTTCGTAACAAAATCCCTTTGATTCGCCGACAAGACAATACCATCGTCGAGCAATTAAATGGAAACATATCGACGGTTACAAATTAGCAATTTATCGTGAACGATTGAATGAAAGGACGTTCGTGCTATTTTGTTTGTTTTGCGTGCGTTTGTGCAACACTTAATTTCGATTTGCAACGACGAAATAAAGAGTGGAATGAATGGCGAATTCGGTATTATTACACGACTGCCCACGCGATAATCGCCTTTAATTTATATCTTGTACGTATTTAGTTGCGATACTTAGGTAATAATAATGTTTCGACGATGAAGAAAAGAAAGAAAAGTTTATATTTTCCTTTAATAATATTAATAATCGTTATTATTACGACCGTTTTGCGAAACGTTCCCGTGCATAAGGACAGAGAGAAAAAGCGTTGTGAATTATTGCTTATTAAGCAATTAAGATGATTATTGGGAAACATGTTTCCTCTTACCATTCAGTTGTACCAAGTTTAAACGAACATCGATCATTCTCAGGGGCATTTCGACTACAGAGAAAAGAATGCATTCTAATTGACAAAAAGAAGAAATAAACAACAAACTGGAAAGAAATTGTCCGTTAGTCGAAAGTGAAAGTTTCATTATTCGAATCGCAACTAAATTAACCTTGAATTGTGCATGTGAAATTAGGTGGAGTTAGCAAACAGTTAATGGAAATCTTCTTGAGCGAAGATCGAAGATTTCGATGAAAATCAACGGGAACTTATGAAATTTCCATGGGAATTTGGGAAGCGTTGATGAAAATGAAGGAAAGTTTGATTGGAATCGATGAAACTTCAGTGGAAATATTATTTTAACCAAACGTAGAAATAAAGGAAATTATTGGCAGATGTAAGGAAGGTCAACAATCGCGAGAGCAAGTTTATTTGTTACCTTTCTACTTTGCAATTACTTGTTACTATTGTTGAAATATAATGATGTTAATGGCAAACAGGATAATCAATTTCGTAAAGGCGAAACGTTGAATAATCGATGCTGAACAATAAATCAAAAATCGCTCCATTATTATTAATTATAATAATTGCAATGATAAGAAAACAAGAGTTGCAAGGGAAAATTAGCAATCGTTCGTAGAGTCAATAATATAATAGCTCGATAAACTCCCACTTCTTCTTTTAAAAAAAGGGGAAAAATAACATTGAAAAGGAAATTTCTGCGTCTTCATAAGATATCTCTACGTTTCATCGATTCATTATCCGATAAAAAATAATTAATCATTGAAAAAAGATCGCTTTTGATATGATCACGTTGGAGCCAACAGTTTAAGTTTCCTCGTTCGTCTTATTTTTAAGTGGTTGTTATGCCAAAAATTCGCATATTTGAATGAATCTTTGTTTTGTGTTCAACCTCGTTTAATGCAATTTTTGCATTTTTAGAGAAGCCCTTCTCTACTTTTGCATTTTTGCACAAATTGCAAAAAGCGTATTTTGGACCTCTTAAAGTGGTTAACTGTAGAACGAAACATTAAAGATCGAAGTAAGAAGTTATTTAGACAATAATATTTCAAACGGCGTTTAAGGAAAGAAGAAATTCTACCCAAAAACCAATTGACATTGGAAAGAGTTTCTTCTTGGAAATCAGTTGACATTGCAAACAATTTCTTCCCAAAAACCACTTGACATTGGAGAGAATTTCTTCTTAGAAATCGGTCGACATTGGAAAGAATTTCTTCTCAAAAACCACTTGACATTGGCAGGAATTTCCTAGAAACTGATAGTGGTTTACCCTCGAATACGAAAGATTTTTTTCCCGGAACTCGATGGCGCTCCCGCATTGAACGCAAAAACAATTTGTTATCTGTAAGCGATAGTTAAAATCGAATAGGAATGAATTTATTCCAAGAAGCAGATAATATTTTACCCTTCAATATATAAAAGAATTAATTCGTCGAAAGCGATAAAGCTTTGGCATTGACATTGAAAAGAATTTTTGCTCAGAAACCGATTGACATTGAAAAGAATTTCGTAAATGTGAGATTTACGTCGAGATTTACTCGTATTTTAATTTTCTTTTCTTTAAATTTACCCTTCCTATAGAACCCTCCCTACTTTTCAATTTTTGCTCAAACTGCAAAAGAGGCATTCTTGAGCTCTTAAAGTCGATAACAGTGGAAAGAAACATTAGAGATCGATTAATTAGAGTTCAGTTGCGAGTATTACGTCGAGATTTATTTGTTTTTAGAGATTTTTCTTTGCTGCAAATTTTGCCTTCCTATGGAAGGGGGGACCCTTCTCTACTTTTGTATTTTTGTCAAATTGTAAAAAGTGTATTTTAGGGCTCTTAAAGTCGCTAAATGTAGAAAGAAACATTAGAGATCGATTAATTAGAGTTCAGATGTTTGTATTACGTCGAGATTTATTCGTATTTTGAGAATTTTCTATTCTTCAAATTTTGCCTTCCTATAGAAGGGGGGACCCTTCTCTACTTTTGCATTTTTGCTCAAATTGCAAAAAGTGTTTTTAGGCCTCTTAAAGTCGCTAACTGTAGAAAGAAACATTAGAGATCGATTAATTAGAGTTCAGTTGTTTGTATTACGTAGAGATTTATTTGTTTTTCGAGATTTTTCTTTGCTGCAAATTTTGCCTTCCTATAGAAGGGGGGACCCTTCTCTACTTTTGGATTTTTGCTCAAATAGCAAAAAGTGTTTTTAGGGCTCTTAAAGTCGCTAAATGTAGAAAGAAACATTAGAGATCGATTAATTAGAGTTCAGATGTTTGTATTACGTCGAGATTTATTCGTATTTTGAGAATTTTCTATTCTTCAAATTTTGCCTTCCTATAGAAGGGGGGACCCTTCCCTACTTTTGGATTTTTGCTCAAATTGCAAAAAGTGTTTTTAGGGCTCTTAAAGTCGCTAAATGTAGAAAGAAACATTAGAGATCGATTAATTAGAGTTCAGTTGTTTGTATTACGTAGAGATTTTTTTGTTTTTCGAGATTTTTCTTTGCTTCAAATTTTGCCTTCCTATAGAAGGGGGGACCCTTCTCTACTTTTGGATTTTTGCTCAAATTGCAAAAAGTGTTTTTAGGCCTCTTAAAGTCGCTAAATGTAGAAAGAAACATTAGAGATCGATTAATTAGAGTTCAGTTGTTTGTATTACGTAGAGATTTTTTTGTTTTTCGAGATTTTTCTTTGCTTCAAATTTTGCCTTCCTATAGAAGGGGGGACCCTTCCCTACTTTTGGATTTTTGCTCAAATTGCAAAAAGTGTTTTTAGGCCTCTTAAAGTCGCTAAATGTAGAAAGAAACATTAGAGATCGATTAATTAGAGTTCAGTTGTTTGTATTACGTAGAGATTTTTTTGTTTTTCGAGATTTTTCTTTGCTTCAAATTTTGCCTTCCTATAGAAGGGGGGACCCTTCTCTACTTTTGGATTTTTGCTCAAATTGCAAAAAGTGTTTTTAGGGCTCTTAAAGTCGCTAAATGTAGAAAGAAACATTAGAGATCGATTAATTAGAGTTCAGTTGTTTGTATTACGTAGAGATTTATTTGTTTTTCGAGATTTTTCTTTGCTTCAAATTTTGCCTTCCTATAGAAGGGGGGACCCTTCTCTACTTTTGGATTTTTGCTCAAATTGCAAAAAGTGTATTTTAGGGCTCTTAAAGTCGCTAAATGTAGAAAGAAACATTAGAGATCGATTAATTAGAGTTCAGTTGTTTGTATTACGTAGAGATTTATTTGTTTTTCGAGATTTTTCTTTGCTTCAAATTTTGCCTTCCTATAGAAGGGGGGACCCTTCTCTACTTTTGCATTTTTGCTCAAATTGCAAAAAGTGTTTTTAGGCCTCTTAAAGTCGCTAAATGTAGAAAGAAACATTAGAGATCGATTAATTGGAGTTTAAATACGGGTTCTGCATTGATTCGCTTTTTGAGAATTTCTTTTTTTCAATTCTTGCATTTCTATAGAAAGACCTCAGATAGTCGTTTCCACGCACACAACTCGCGTTCTTTTCTCAACCTTTTTGGCTGCCCTTTGGCGCGACGATCCTACCTTCTTCCTGAACGCGAGTCTCGCCTCTCGCTGCCAAGCTAAATTAATTGCACAGGAAGAAAGCGCTCGAGTACGTACCGGATTTGATCGATTCGACGTCGTCGTCCTCGTCGCTATCGATGTGCGGTATCGAGCCGACGAACTCGAACATCGGACTAGTTTGCATCGACGAATCCTTCTTGCGCATCGCGTCCTGCTGCTGCCGATTACTGCACGGGCACCGGCACGAGCACGACGGACAATCATCGGCGTCCTTCGACTGCGACGACGCGTCCAGCGGCACGTAGTGCGCGCACTGCGGACACGGGAACGCGATATCGTCGAGGGGCACGCGCTCGATCGCATGCTCGACGGAGACGAGCAAGTTCTGTAACAGTTCCGGCAAATTGTCGCCGTAACAATCGTCGTCCTCCGCCATCGCCGCCATCGTCGCATCGTCGCGCTCGTCGGCGACGTCGTCGTCTTCGTCGGCGTACGCGCAGCACCGTTCCAGGTCCATCACGGTCGACAGGTCGACGGACGCGACACGATCGGACGTCGCGAGCGGCTCCTCAAACTCGGCCAGCGTGCGCAATCCGATGCGACCGCGACGCTTCCATAAAACGGCCACCTCGAGGCCCGGGGCGCTGCGACACCGCACGCACACGTACAGCTCGTTGTTCTTCACGTAGGAGCTCGGCAACGGGCCCAAATTGACGATCACGCCGTTGCGGCCGAGCGACAACGGCCAACCGGACGGCAGGCACGCGTTCGACGAGTAGTCATTCTGAAAGCAGCGCAGAAAGAGTTTTTAACCGCGCGGACAATAACCGAATTCTAAATCGAAAACGCTTCGTGTTTTCGTTGCGTTTAGAAATCGTTCACATTCAATTCGTTTGTAAACGGGGACGAATTGAATTCGATTACCGGGGGATTTTTTTTTTCGATTAAATTATCCGAATGCCGATGCAACGACGAGGAAGAATTAAACGTATTTAGTGTACGCGCAAGAGAAAAGTTAATTTATCATCAATCGAGCGTAATTGGAAATGATAATAATTGGATTCGTTATTATCGAAGCCAGATGTTTTGTCTCTGCGCTTCGACGAGAGAAACGCGTTAAACGTTTACTCCAACGATCCGCGTCATCGGACGATTCGGGGAGCGACAAGGAGTTCGAACGATGAAAAAACGAGCGTCGGGATTCCGAACCGCTCGAAATCGGTCTCCCATTCATTCCCACGAGCGAGCGAACGTTTTCAAGAAGTCGCATTTGCATGTTTCGTGTACCTACTTAAACGACATGTGTGCATGATTCACGTGGGCCGTCGTAACGGCTACGACCGACCACTTCTTCGCTTCGACATACAGTGCGACCGTTTTCCCGAACCGCAGCACGTTACTTGCGTTTTGGGTTGTGAAACGGTTTCGAATGCGAGAATTTCGACGGTTAACGCGTTTTCCGCGATGAAAATTCGATTGCTTCGGGGAGGAGGCGAAGAGTTTTGCTCGCGCGTCCAACCGAAATCGCCCTGTAAACTGATACGTGTGTAACTACAACGTGGCTTAATGTAATGCGAAGCAGTAATAGAAATGGGCGAGAGAGACGCGAAGGAATTGTATGGCATGCATTTGATGTAAATTAAGGTGTGCGTATGTTTATTTTAAAGCGAAATACGAAAAGAACGGAGAGAAGAGGATGCAGAAGGCAAGGAACGAAGATAATCGAGAATGGGAATCGTTTGGTAAACATTCTGTCCGTTTGAATTAATGAATTGTTGAAATGACTGGGGGAAAAAAAGGAGGAAAACAAGAGGAAGCCTCTCACAGTTTCTTCTTCGGCCCCGCAGTGTATCCCCCGTTGAAACGTTTATTTGATTTCGAACTTAACATATTCCCATCACGCGAAGAACGAACGGTTCGAAGAAATCGACGAAAAACAAAAATTGCTTATTAAAATGTGCAACGTGAGCTGTCCGAAAGGGAAAAAACCGCTCTCCTCGAAGAAGCAGATGGAAAAAACGAAACTTTCAATCCGCCTTCGCTACTGAAAATTGCTAATTGTGGAGTGACGGATTCAATTACAGCTCGCAACTTTCCATCGCTTTTTTCGCGAGGAAATCGATTAGTTAATTGACCATTTTTTTTTGCTAAAAAATTAACGAACGTTATTAATGATATCCACATATCGGTTTCTTCTTGGACGGAATCATAAAAAAATCAGGGGAAAGAGATTGCGTGCGAAAAAAGTATTGGAGCGAAGTAGCGCACAATGGCAGGACAAACGAAGAGATGGATGAAATTGGCGAAAAAAATTACTTTCATTCGTTCGTTTCCGATCGATTGAACAATTTTCCTTTTTTTTGCTCAATTTAAATACTCGCACGGCCAAATATAATAATTGGCGATTTTTTATCTCGTCAATCGATCGATTATCATAATTGACACGTTTAGTTTCTAATTAGTTTTCGATGCCGATGAAGAAAAGGAAATCGAAAAAAATCAGAGAGAGAGAGAGAGAGAACGATTAATTAACCAACTAACCGCAGAGGCAAAAAAGAACAGGCAAAAATCTGCTTACGGTTTTCTTTTTCTCTTCGCAAACGCAGAGAGATTCGCGACTATTTCTAGCTAGTACTTTCTGCGGTTAACGAAATGAATTACACTTGTTCAATTGCCATTTCTTTCTCTCATCGACAACTTCTGGCACAAACGCAAATTCCGACCGTTCTCGCTATTGCTTGTCTTTACACGGTGTAATTCGAAACGAAGAGTAGAAACGGCCTCGTATTGCGTAATCGTTTGATTCTTTTCCTTAACGATTGCTCATTGCTTTCTTGTCTTTAATGAGAACGGCAAGCGAAGAAAAATGCAAATGGCATTATGGGCGAAGAGGGAGACTTTAACGCGCCGAACAGCGAGTAAACTCGCTGGTTTCCTGTTGGTAGCAAAAAGAACAAGAAGTCGAAGGCCTACTTTAACAATG
Source organism: Hololepta plana (assembly GCA_963695495.1). Classification (NCBI taxonomy): domain Eukaryota; kingdom Metazoa; phylum Arthropoda; class Insecta; order Coleoptera; family Histeridae; genus Hololepta; species Hololepta plana. The sequence goes on from OY968840.1 coordinate 3,052,645, forward strand.
CGCGCACGTAGCGAACGAATTGAAAATCGAAAACGGATCCACGCACGTGAAATGTTTTCTATTTTGGTCGTTGTCGAAAGAAAAATTCCCCGAAACAAGGAAAAACGAGCGGAATATCATGAATGATTCGTCTTCGAATAAAGTTCTTCGTTTTTCTCCGTCTCCGCATTTTACTATTATTAATTTCCATAATAAATAAATCTGTCCGCACACAATTCTACCAACTTCCACTTTATTGCGCGCTCTTCATCATCATCTTATTATTCCGTCTTCTTCATCACTTTCTTATTGGATTTTACTACATAAACACATTAATAAATATGTACGTGCGACTTCCAAACCGTGAAACGACTGAACAAACAATCGATCCATTGTATTCAACAAACGGGAACGATAGGTAACGTGAAGAAGAAGGTCTTTCAATTTTCATTGTGTTATCAAATCGTCGTCTCGCCATTCGAACGCGTTTAAACGGCGTGGCGTCAATGCCTTTTTACTTCTTTACCTTCCGCATCGAAGGAGGATGAGTACACGAAAAGAATTGTTAATTTAACGGCGAGACGCTGTGCGGGAACGCGATGGGGCAAAGACAAAACTTTGCGATCGAAAGAAAGCGAAGAGCCATTATCAACGACGACGATGGTGCTTGATGGCGCTTTTCTTTTGTTTCGAACCCACGCACATTTTTCTTGTTCGAGAAAAGACGTTGGGAAAGAGGAAAGTTAATGGAATTGCAAACCAACACTCGAGACGATTGGAGGAAAGATGTTATTAGAACGCTTTCCCATAGACTAAACGCCTCTCGAAGCGATCTTCTCTAATAATAATAACGATGGCACTCGCTTGGAAAAGTTGCCACTTCAATTGAACAGGTTCGAGTCCCGTTTAATTCAGTCCGACTTTTAAAAGTGTGGCGCAATTAATTCTTCGTTTTAAGCGTCGTATTTTGTAAATTATTATCGTCGTGCGATTTAATTCTTCGATTGTAATAAATAGATGTGGGCAATAATAACGTTATGGATGGAAATAAAATTAAATCTGTGCGATTTTCTCGTCCAAATATAGACTTCCTCGTGAACATTAATTATACGCGAATATGAAAATTTTATCCAGCAGCGGCCGGTGGCTGCGCGACAAAGAGAGGCAGAATCGAATCGAACGTTTCTCTCGTGATAAATTAACTTATTAAAACTTGATATAAAGTTACCATTATTGCATTTATTACGTACAATCGATGTCATTTATTTGTAATAATCGCATTTTGCAAAATTGCAACAAGAAGTCGCGCAATGAAAATGTAATAACACGGAAAGAATCGGGCCTTTTACGGTCATTATCGATCGATTTATCTGTTACCTATCTAATATCATTATTATCGTAATAGATAAATTGATTGATTTCCACCATCAAAAGAAAATTGCGCGTATTAAATCGAATCGTTTAATAACGTGGAAAAACTTAAGGATTTATCATCAGGAAGAGTTGAAAACGACGCAATATTCTTGTAAGAATTAAGCACAAAAACGATCGAGAATTCAAACGAAATCAATTCTCAATCATTATCCATCTGGTAGTACACGATTTGATTTACAATGTTATTGGTGGTATGTAGATTAGAAGGATGTAAAATAAGAGCGAAACGAAACCGTTCGATTTAAACGTACACGCACGCAGCGAGATCGTTATAGGTCTCGACTTTGCACATATTTGCAGCTCGTATTTCTAATTTGCAAATTGCTTTGGCGCAGATTAAGAACGAGCGAGAGAAAACGAAAAGTCGCAGCTTTTAGTAAACTTGTTGCCCGCTTCTTGCAGACGATATTGAAAAGGGACAGGTGTTTCGTGTACTTTATAATAATCGTATTCCAAGCGCGTAGGCCATCGTATAACGTTAATTTATACGATCGACGCTTTTAATTTATTGGTAATAATGGGAGGAATATTTGATTCTTGTTCGAGTTCTTTTTGTTATTAATTACACGGAAAATAAGATGAGAGTTACAACGTATCGAAAATTATGGCCGTGTAAGCGGAAACGCTCACTCGCCGCGGTATTTATAACAATTTGCTAGTAGAATTTATTTTGCGAAAGAATTGTTCGCCAATTTGCGTATGGTCAGCGACCTCGTTCTATAATGGATTAAACTCTTGTTAACTGTCGTCAACCTCTTTAAAATCCTACCATAAACCTCTTGGTCATTGTCTTAATTCTTCTTAACATCTACCTTTAAACTATGTAACAAAACGTAAAAGGTAAATGGAATTTTGAACTTTAAACGTTACTCAAAAAATTAAAAAGCACAAAATTGCAGTGACAAATTAACAGAACGAGAACGGCAAGGTCGTCCGGATATTTAATAGGAAGGACGTCGTCGTTAGCAACGTTTTTGGCAAATATTTTGGCGTAATAAGCTGATTTTGAAAATGGCACAAATTCTTATGTAACTTTCTGCCACATTCTCGAGAATTTGCAACCGTTTCGCAAGGCTACCGATTAAACGCCGACGCGTGTTAAGAATTGGGTTACGCTTTCGTTGAAAAATCCTTTAAAACGCCATCGACGAAGAAAAATGAGGAAACGTGTACGACACCGTCATCTTCATCGTGTTAACACAAACGTTTAATTATCTAATTAGCATATGACTAGGAAAGGAATATTATTAAAAAGCCGTAAAAAGCCATGTGAATTAATAACTTCTCAAATTATTGTTGTTTCAACTAATTAACTCGTAAAAACATTCAAGGTTTCTCCTTTAATTCCACGTAATTGCACACGACGAGCGTGAAATGCACCGAAAGAAGTCAATGTGGGTGCTAAGAGGTAAAACTCTTATTACAAGTTGTGCACTTTTTCCCCATCGAAAACTAAACTAAACATTTCGCAATAAGAACGAAGAATTATCGTCGAAAGACCTTGAATTATACATTTCATTTTTGGTTATATCATTAGCGACGTCGCTTTTTGTTGTTTGTTCTCGTTAATGATCAACGATAATGAACGTACGTGTGTGCAGTCAAATGGACGAAACGAATACAAACGAAATGATGGCTAATTACGTAATTGCTAATTGAACACTTCCCGATAACAGCGTTTGAAAGAACCTTAACGAATCGATTTTCGTCGTTTATTTTTAGGCGACCTTTTCACGTGACAAATTCGAATATTCAATCGATTAATTATCATTCTAATCGAATTGAGCAGCAAGGATGTGAAAAAAGACACTCTTTTTGTTTGAGCAAACGTTTGTTAATTGCTGTTAATAAATTCTGGAAATTGTTCCGTTTGCAAATCGTTCAGGTAATAATTTCGCTATTGCACGCTTAATTAAGCTGTTAATCATTTTCACTTTCTTCGCGGTCTTCGGCGAATTGTTCGTCTAATAACTTATTTCCATTTCTCCCTTAATTAATTAATTAATCAATGCGAGATTAATGGCGAGTAAAACGGTCCGAGTGGCGTTTCATAAATCAGACGGAAAAGAAAAGCGTAAAAAGTAGCTGCAGGTCATGCGGCTACCGCGTTCGTTATTTATTATTTATCCAACTAATAATAATAAGTAAATGTTAATTTTACCTTTTGCTTCTTTAATTGTTGTCAATATTAATTGGCAATTTGCCTTCCTCGTTCGCAAACGAATCCCTCTTAATTGCATTTGGAATCGAAGATTTTTCGCTTTTCCCGTCTGCACATTTAAACATTCGCATAACGCCTACACAATGCGTTATTATACGTCCCAGTTAAACCTTATTATTAAAACACAAGAAGTGATAATTAATTGTTATCGCGGTAGAATGTCGGCGTGGCGATTATTAATTGACAAAAGTCTCATTAACATTAATTTATGCGCGCACTTTGTAATAATATTTACAACTTTTACTTTTATAAAACGATAATTATACCGCGAATTAACCGAAAACAAAAGTGCGAGTCATGCCAAAAGGGCAGAAAAGTGGCGAGAAAGCATTCAATTCGACGCCCACGTGGGCTAATAAGTAGCGCGTTTGCAATTTAATTGAATTGAGTTATTCGAGTAATTATGAATGAAAGTTTATTGGATTTGCAAATTTATGAGCAACGGCAACATTCGCAAAAACGCGAATACAATTTTGGGTTCTCTTACTCTGGATGGACACAATCTGACGTAACGCAGATTTCTCATTTATTTCAAGCCAAACGAAAAAAATGGGTCAGATTAATTAATATTAATCGACCTCCATTTTTCCTCCGCTTCATTCGCAAATTTGTCCAACATTCTTTTTGCTTCACGTCGATTTCCAAGTCGTTATTTTCTCTCTTTCCCTTCAATTTCGGTTCACATTCATCATTTTCGGTGTTCGGTGTTAGATGATTAATTATTTTTAGAAAAAGCAAAAATTGTCTTGCCACAGCCACAAACAGCGAGAGGGAAAATTGTAAACGCTAAAAAGAAATTTTAAATCGAGTAACGATAATGGGTGGACTTTCTCGAATAAATTAACACGACGTGTTAAACCAACGACATAATGTCACCGATAATGATAATATTAATCGGTTTACGAATAATTATTTGTCAGACCGGCCGATCTCCTTCTTAAGACGGCAATTCCATCCACCTGAACAGAGGAAAACAAGGTGCTCTTTAAACGATTGTTGAAATAGACACGCAAAATAATAAGAAGATGGATCGTTAATTGATTGTAAAACGAAGGCCGGCGATAATAACAATCATTATCTAACTTACAAATTGGCTAATTAATTTAAATTGATATCGAGCGGAGAAGAAGAAGAATGTGTCATCGGCGACGCTATCGAGATTAGCAGCTGGCAGAAGAAGAGGTGGAGTACCATCGAACCGGCGCGTTATAATCTCAACCGCTTTTCAACAAATAATTATTATAATTAATGACACCTTTTACATTCGTTTTAATCGCAGCCAATCGTTATCCTATTGCTGGCGTGATTTTATGCCTCTTCACCGCACTTTTTACCATTAAAATCCAATTCCAATCCACTTTATATGATAATTAAACGTGCATCAATTTTAATTAGACCTAACGCGACATAAATACTTTAAACTGTAGAATAAATAATATGTGTACGCAGGGGAAAAACGAAGAGGAAGAAACTGAAATAAATAAACGTAGCAATTTATTGAACGGTACATTTCCTCTTCGACGCCGTTCTTCTCCTTTCAATTACGTCTTCGCATCTTACTCCGTACATCTCTCGGATGTTGTTGCTCCTCCATGAAGCGTGTGTGTGTCATCTAATTTCACGATCGCTATCGTTTATTTTAGAAATAAATCGTTCGCTCTAATGACGGATTGATCGTTGAAAAGAACGAAGTTGACGACGATGAAGGGACATAATTGGAGATAATAAAATGCTGTTAAAGAAACAAGTAGGACTCCACAGAATCGCGGACAGGGAACAAATTTACGTGGCCTATTTAGGACGGTGAAACGTTTAGTTTTCGTTCCTTTTTTCGCAATGCCCTCCTGCCACATAAATCACACGAACGAAAGAATGGCGAGGTCAGAGTTGAACGGCTGGTTCGCTATATAAAGGAAGAAATTAATTGTCACAACAATAGATAAGTTATAACTGTACACGAGTTACGTCAATTAATTAAGACTCCTCTTTATAATAGTAATAATGATGATGGCAGCGTGTAATACTTAACTGCATAAGAATGGCAATAACAATAATTTTCTTGCGGTTATCTGTACATTGTTTCTTTGGGAAAAAATATACGTGAAATTGAGTTGATTTATTGTTAATTAAACATATAAACGCTGTTGATGCTGTTGTGGAAGCACATAGAAGAATTCAACTTTAAAAGACAAGAAAAGCACTTTCTTTTGTCAGACTAAAAGCTCAATTAACGCGCGGTAAATGTTGAGGAGGAGTTGTTAATTTGTTGTAATTCGCAAACAATAAGAACAAATATCATTCGTAATAAATTTAGCCGAACGTAATGCAATAAACAATTAAAATCTAATTTGCAATTTTAATATTTATTAGTGTAATGATAATGTTGGTGATAATAATAATAAAATCTCCTTTTGCCTCGAGTTAGCGTTTATTATCATCGTCATTATTATTATTATTTAATAATAGTATAACGAAAATGTTTTATGTACACAGACAAATTTATTCCTTCGAAAATAATTTGATTAATGTACATTTTACGACTACTTCATTTATTATTATTGCATGCGATTCGTCTTTAACAAGAGAAGATACGCGAGTAAGAAGAACTACCGAGGAAAGATGATGATGGGAGCAAACAAACGAAAAAAAACACACACACACACACACACACACACACAGAAGAATAGTTAGAAAAAGAAGAACTTCTTTACAGCCGCTGGAACGTGTTATTAAATCTTTATTGTTTCCATTTGAAATTGAGTAGTAGTAGTAGTACGTAATAGAGAAGATTTATTTTAACCGTTTACCATAATCGTTTGTTGGAGCAAGAAGATAAAAAGAGAGTCGTGGCTCGAAATTATCCCTATTTTCCAATCGAACAGGATTAATTAGAAGAAAGCAGGCAGCTCCGAAAAGATGCGATAAGAAGAGGACTTCCTCGACTCCGTCAAACGTAGAGGAAGTCTCGGATCTCTGCGGACTTTCTAATAAGGCTCTTTCTCTTTTACTTCTTCTCCATCGTTTAATCGATACGATCGCGTTCGATTAAAAGAAAACGCTTTTTTTTGCCGGCGAGGAAGCAATCGATCGAACAATTTGTCTGTTAATTCAATAAGATCAATGAGCAAATTGCTTATAATATATTGTTTTCGACGCCGTTTACAAACGATTGTTTAAGTGGCGATTTCCTTCTGGTAACTTTGTGTTAAAACAAAAGTGCGACTTTTCGAAACTTTATACTGGCAAACCAAAGTTTGTAAAATATCAGTGGATCGATGTCTAAAGACCTTTTTTCCACGATCGGTGTGCGTGAAAGGGAGACAAGCCGCAATTAAACTTGACAAATCACTTTTGTATTGCCACGTCTTGCCCGGACTGTTGCTGTTGTTTGAAGGCTTTGGCTTGCAAGAGAGTGAAGAACAAAAAGGCGACTCTGAATTAGAAGACAAACATTTTCCTTATTATCATCATTTCGCTCGTTTTCTCTCCGCCACTCGACTCTTTTTTCTTCGCCTCTGCTCTCCGCAAAGAAATTATCATATAATGTAGTATGCGAACAACAACAACAACAACAGCAGCAGCAGCAGCAACAACAAGACATTAAATAAAATATATTTGAAGGTGTAACCGCGTGGAGATAATTAGAAAGTTCTTTTTCTCCCTGTCTTACTTGAAACTGCGTACAAACGATATCATTTTATGCAATCTATAATTGTTCGTAATTATTAATACGTTGCAAACGTGATAATTTCCTTTAAAAAAAAATCCGTTCCTCATCGGTTTAAGAATCGAAAGTTGCGCGCTCGAAAAGCTACAACTTCCAACTGCTCGCTTCTACCAATCCGACGAAGATTGCACCTTCGTCTTGTCGATTAATTAGCACGTAATTAAAAGCAGGTGATTGAGACGTGACAAATTTGCGCAGACTTATTAATGGGCCCATTAATAAAATTTGCATGGGCACGTTATTAGAAAGAGAATTGGCCGAGTTCGCAACGCGAAAAGTGTACCAGGAAACAATTAATTCGAAATTATCAAACGTGAAAGGTGAATCGACGGATTAGGCGAAACAAAAGTGGCGAAAAGTAATTGACGGTCCATTTCGTAGGAACGATCAACGCAGAAAGAGAAAGAAACGCCGATGAGGATTGCGAAAAGTCTTTTCCTCCGTATGTATTAACTTCTCCTCTTCTCCAATAAATTATTATCCGCGGAATGTCGGCGTGCAATCGCTACGTGCGATCGAGGAGACGAAGAAAATCTTCGATTCTTTTCCTTCTCTCGCCGCATAATATAATACGTACTTCCTTTAACCCTTATTTGGTCATCGCGGACGAGATGTGGGTCAATTTGAAGAATAGGATTTCGTATGTTTTTACGCTAAGCACACTTTACATCGTCGCATACTAATTTCGCGCGATTGGAAAATCTGCTAACCCCAAATCGATTTCTTTCCCTTTCGGCCCCTCATTGACGAACAGAAATCCGGGACTTATCGCGAGTCCTACTTCTTTAAAGTGCTTTTCTTTCGAGCGAGTTGCGAAGCGATAAGCCGGGATTTGTCGTACAAGAACGTGTTATCATCTCGTCGTTGTAACGCATCGACGATACAACAGGAAGACGTTATAGTAATTGGTTAGTAACAATCGCGTAATTTCGAATTTAAATTGGTAATTGTTCTGATGTGATATAATCAAATGTGGGACAACCGAATGTAAACATCGAATGTTAAACGATAAGAAGCAACAACGAATGGAGTGGAGAGATTGCGAGAATATTATTTAATACCACGGCGAATAGTTTATTTCGCACAGAAAGTCGCAACGAACGTTTGCCCTTTACTCAGTCAATAGTTCGGCTTTCGGTTGATGGTGGAGCGGTTAATTAAAGTAAAAAATCTCTTTGGCGATGTTGTTGTTGTTGTTTTCGTTTTAGTAAAAGTAAGAATCTCTAATTGCCCACAATGGCGAAATAACTTTTGCGTCTCCTCGCCGTTTTCTGCGAGTCTTTATTAGGGTTTTGGGAAGTCACGATATTCTATCGGCGAAGAAGTTGACAGAGAAAAAAAAAACGAATCAACTATAAATAAACCCTGAAAAGGAATTCAAATGTGGGACATTTCTCAGTGAAAACTATGTCACAACCGTCGTGTCGTGATTGTAAATTTCGTTTTGACAATAAATTACACACAATCTCATTCTCTATTATTATTATTCTTCGTCTTCCTCGTCTCTCTCTCTCCTCTTCGCTCAAGGAATCGCAAATCTTTCACGTCCGTATCGAATTAATTAAACAATTTTGCAATTCCTCCACAAGTCCGCAGATTATTATTATTGCGAGAATGGGACTTAACTTAACAAAAAAAGAAAGTAACCAAACTTTTATCATTCGCAACAACAACAACGGCCACGCCGAGTGTAATCCGCCGATGTGTTCTTCTGTTAACCCATTGTCTAATGTCTTAGAGGCATACCGCGTCCTCGAAATCGATTCGTTTGCTATGTTTTTACCATACAAAGATGCCTCAACAATTCTTCGGTCGCTGAATGAAGAGAAATTAAAACTTGTAGCTCACATTTAGAACGGACGAAAGAGGAGAGAGAGAGAGAGAGAGAGATTCACCAACCAAATGTTAATTGCAGATGGAAAAATTAGAAATTGATCCGAAATCCGATTCGAGGCGAAGAAGATTCCATTTTTTCTCTCGATGAAGGTCTCGAATTAATCAAATGTTCGACGATACGTGAAACGAATCGCTCGTTCTTGTAGGTGTTTCTGAATTACAAAATGGCACGTTCTAATAAAAAGGAGGCGATAATTAATAAACGCGAAAGATGATCGGACCGTCGACTATCTGCGTTAAAAATCTCGTTCGCTTTCCTCGTCTCTCCGCCGCAGTGAATGGCTTTGGTTTCGTTATGTGTTACGATTAAAAATCGATCGGAATAATCAAACGAAATCGATTAATTAATTTAACGTCTGAAGAAAACACCAAACGCACCTGGATTGGGCCCGGATTTAACGCGGTGATCGTGTAATTAACCTGTCTTGGCTGAATGTATCATTATTAAATCGTATTGTGCATTTGCGGATTGAAATCTATTTTATTAATAACAATTTGCACTTAATGTTGCATTATACGCGTTCGTGTGTGTGGATGCTTATTAACTATTTCAATATGTGTGAACTGGATAAAACAGTCATGGGAATGGGAACGAAGATTAGAAGAAGAAAAGAACGAATCGATTTTTTTCCTCTCCCAACTGAAACTTATCAGCGGAATCGATCTGTTAATCCTATCGACTTACTCGAGAAAGAAGAAACGCACCTCCAAACGTACATATGGCGTACCTATTTACGTTTGTCCGAAGCAATCTTCTTTCCAACTGGCAAAAGTGATTGTTGTTCCGTTTGATTGGCAATTTTGTTTCTATTACTGCTATTTGCGATTTCATTTACAATTTGCATTTCGATTCTCTTCCTTTTTCTCTCGCCAATTCGAATCGAAATGAAGTATCCGCGGACTGAAAGAAAGTTCGTCCGCGCGAGAGGAAAGAGGTAATCTAGAACGGAGCAAATTGGGAAAAATTTTGTTTCAGAAAATTGTAAACGTAATTATCGGCGTTCGATCTTCGCTTTCGAAACGAATTCTAACCAAAATATGAAGAGATAAGATTTAATACTTTTGCTTTCGTTTAGGTGAATGTTGCAATAATCGCTTGACAAGCAGAATTCGAATAGTTACGCTTGACAGTAGCTCAGATTTAAGATTTATGTTTCCTAATTCATGCACGTAAATCGTTTCGTTATTTATTAACTCATTCGATGATAAATTACCGAATATCGATTTTTAACAACAATTCCCAACTCGAAGACTTGAATGAATTTGTTACGAGAATTCGTTAAGAAATCGTGATCCGTCTCTCCTATCGGATTACATTTTCCATTTCTCGCGTCTCTCAATCTCTTTATTACGAAAATATTTTGACCGGTTATCGGCACACTATCAACGAGAACCCATTTCTATTAAGATAACCGACATTAATAACGCGCTTGTAACTTAATACGGTGTCCGAAGAAAGTGTTCGTCTCGTGGAGAAATAAAAGGTAAAAAGATTTTCGAAACAATTTCACCGCAAGTAATAAAAGGGAATAAAGTGAATTACAAATTAAAATACGTTATTATCCTAATCTAAATAACAATAAGAATAATAGGAAGAAGATATCCGCTCGCGTACGTATAAATAAATCCAAACAACAATTTCAAAGGTGAAACGTGACCGTTTTACATTCGATATGGAAATGGGAGATGATGATGATGATGGCGAATGCACTGAAGAGAGCGAGAGAAACAGAGAGAGAGCACGCGGCATACAAATTGTTATTCGAATATCTTAATCTATTTATTATTATTTTATTTGTTGAAGATTGCATTATTATTACGTTATTATCATAATAAACCCATTTGTATGATATGTAATTGAAAACATTGGCAACATTATATTGCCATCGTAAACGTTATTAACAATCGGATGCATGACGCAGGAGAGAATCGCTAAATGCCTCAAACTTGCGAATCCCTCGCGAATTTGTCGTTTCTTCAGCGTGGAAAATCGGTCTAAGATCGATCCTAATCGTCGAGTACGTTGAGTTATTGACGGTTATGATGCAATAGTAAAATAGAACGTTGCCCGGCTTTACGACTTAATTATTCCTCTCCCGCGACAATAAATTATTGGCACGATAGCGAAAGATAAGAGTGTAATCGTTGTTATTAAGGCGAAGAAGTTATAAAAGCGATTGGCAATATAACAACGTTGCTGATGATGGTGGTGATGATGCAACGATGTTTCTTTCGCAATCCACATCCTGTGTCTCTATTTAATTTTTCTTCGGTTTATTACTCGAAAGAAAGGATCATCGAGACAAGTTTATTTATCAAAAAGGAAAACCACCAGCAAATTGCGAGCGATAGAAAGAGAGACGAACGGATAATGAAGGCCTTCTAATGTTCGTTTAACGTTTTCCTATTTCGAATAGCGCGGAGGAATTGGATAGCGTTTTAAATGTTCGTTGCCGATGATAAATTATTGCGATATTCGAAACATACGAAACTTTGCAAACGAATAAATCATAAGTTGTTGTTTTTCTAATTCGAAAGAAACGCGGCGCGGAATGGGGCAGACGGTTTTCCAATCGATTTCTCGATTCGAAAAGGACGGAGAATTATTAATAAGACCTCATAGACATTTTCGATCGCTACTGGTTTAGCAGAAGTCACGATATGAAAGTTTCCGAGTTTTTCTCTAGCATTTTTTCCTTCGTTTCGATTGTAGATTGCAAAATCAATTTACGACATTAATTCCACCGTCGAGAGAAACGCGATTCTTTTCGAATTGCTAAATTTCAATTAGCGAACTAGATTGTAATCTGCAAATCATATCCTGCTCGTTTCCCCATTAACTCGCCTTATTGCATAACCGTCAAATTACCGCGAGGCAAAGAACAGTTGACACGTGAATTGGAGCATATCGTTTTCCTCGAGGAAAACCCATACGAATCCAACTGCGACAAATATCGATATCCGATTGATTAATCATCAATCGAAGCAACTAATTGGAGTTAATTGAATCGCTGGCAAGAGAATAATTTTGGGGCAAAGACCGTCCGAAAAAACTTTCTAAACAAAATCGAGACGACGATAACGTTCGCAGATAAACTTGTTCTCCTTTTGGAATTCTCGCTGTTGTTATTGCCGTAAACGATGAGAAAACTTCCTTCTCCTCGTCCCGCACGGCGTTAAACGACGAGCAAAGAGGAAAGAGCATTTAAAAACAAATTAATATTAATAATTCCCCCGTCTAATTGGTTACGCTTAATTAACTTATAATAAGATAATAATAATTCATCTCGTTTGAAATTGTCTTGTTAGGAGAGACGCGAGGAGTCGGGGGAATGGCAGAAACAAACACAAACCGGGCTCGTCCTTTTTCCTTCTTCTTCGCCTCGTTCACATCTCCGGTATTCTAATAAGTGTTAACGTTTTAATTATAATTAAGACTTTTTAACGACCCGCCACGTCGCTGCTGCGGCTCGTGAAACGTGTGCAAATAACGCAAAAAGGAGAAGAAATCGTTGCTCCTTTATTTGTAGGTAGCTCTTATTATATGCTAATTGTTAACAATCAGAAGAGGCGAGCTTGAATAATGGGGACTCGACGAGCGGAAACCCACATTAAATCGAATCTTTCGGTAGCATTATCATCATCGTCTCGCTAAGTATGCAATTGAATTGTGTCCCTGTCGAATAAGAAAGACCCACCGCGTAGTCAGCATTAAAAACGAACGAAGGAAACACCATCTTCCCCGACGTTCTTCATTTTACTTGCGATCGTTGTGGGTGCATCTTTCAAACTGCAGAAGGTCACAGGGTCATACGTCTCTGGAAGTTATTAGCAGCGAAGAGTTTGCTGCTCGAAAAATTCGCCAACGATTTCGTTTCTTGGCAGTTTGGAATGTTTTTCTTTGTTCGTATTTTCTCTCATTGGATTCCTTCGCCTCGTTCTCTCTCGCTCACCCCCATACGCTTTTATATTCCCCACAAAATAGTAATAATAATCGCTTGACATCTTTACGGCCACGGCATAAAACAACGCGAGATATCTGTGCTGTTGTTATAATTTATCGACGGAGAAAGAGTGGCGGACATAAATAATTATTGGCTATATAACTTTTAACGTATAAAATGAGGTACGAACGCCGATAAACTTGCGCGCTCGCAAGAACAACGACAATACGTTATAATGATATACATGGGAAAATATCGTATTGTTGCGAGATAAAAGATGTTCGAGCCATGAGGAAATTTCTGAACAAAGGCACTGTTATAAATCGCATGTGATTAACTTTACGGAAAAAAAAGTTTGTTGCCCGGCGCATCCACCAAAAACGTGCGGTTTTTAATTGACAACTACGACTTCTTGTGGTTAATTCTCGTCGTTACACGCAGCGGGATGCCTTCAAATTTGCATCCGCCTTCGCTTGGAACGCGTGAAGATTGATGATGAAAGTGAATTAGAGAAAAGGAAAAAAATCAAAAGAGGAAATTAATTAAGGCAAAAAAGGAATTAACAATCCAAAAGAATCGTTGATTATTGTACTGAGATGGGGCAAATTGATTATTCGTTCTTGAAGAGAAACTTCTAATTAAAAAAATCGAAATTAATTAATTTTTTTCTTCGCTCTCACGTCGTTTTTATTTGAAGTAATCCACTCGAACGCAACTATTAAAGTTTTGAATTAATCAAATGCCGCAGAAACCGCGATTAGCTAATTAAAGTGTCAGCGAGGTAAAATTCATTGGATGCCAGCAACTAAAAATGGAAAGTTACCAAACTTTGCCAGAAAAGCTTATCTTAACGATTCTCCGTCGTCGTCGGTCGTTATGTGACGCCACAAAGTCTCTTGCGTGCGGCCGCTTCGAGTGCCCAAAATTTATAACTCGAAATTGAGCAATTTATGTTCGGGATGTTTATTGAGCCATTCTTCGTTCAAACGGTACCTTTTCCCAGGAAGATGGGTCACGAACGTTGGATTAAGTGTTGGCGTCACTTTGCTCTGCCATCGAAAGCGGTCTCTCTTAATGAATTGTCGTTACGTCGCGGGATACCGAGGAAAACGAAGGTTTTGCGCTTATTAAAACGGAGTTTCTGCAAATGGCAAATAATTTTTCCGCGACATTTTCCTCCTATTAGTTGCCTTTTTGCGCATTCGCTTAGGTACCGCGGGAATGTTAATTGGACGACGCTTTCGAGTGACAATTTTGTTTCTTTTTTCAATCAATTCCACGCACATGCATTACAAAATCGTTAATAAGGCCGCTAACTACCTTATTATTGCTGAGCGTTCGCATTTATTTATACGCCCGATAATTGCCATTCTTCTCTGTTTCTTTTCGCCGTTTGCTCAACTTTTTCTCCGTGCGTTTCGGTACGTACGTTTTACATATTTTTGCGCGTTTTCGCGCAACTTAAATCCCTATATATGGAACGCTATGCGATTGGACGTTGGAATAAATAGAATCGATCGAATGGAATCAAGGAAATGATTAAATTTTATTATCCACTTTCGAAATGCCCGTTTACATATTTATCTAATAAACATTCTAGCTCGTTAATGAACAGGTAAATATTTTCCTCTTCCATCCTACAAATGTCTTAATTAAAACTGATTTAGATTGCGTACGATTCGAAGCGATTCGTTAATAACAATACAAGAGTTATTGTGGTCGCAGCGAATTCCGTTCGGTATTCGCATTCGCCGATCGGCTAAATGAGAGGGTTATTAATTGCAAATGATTACAAATCGCATTATTAGCGAATTATAAAAGCACGGCGATGACGGTTCGTAAATTATTGCAATTTGTCAGATCAGAAATAAGTGGAGGATCTTGACGAGAGGAAAAATTAAACCGAAACGCTCGTCATTAATCGCTTATTTTTAATCGTTCAGCTGACGAAGCGGCCGCAGAAGAACGAAAAAATAACGCAGTGGATTTAATTGATTTAACGATTACCTTCTAATTAAATTAACGTCCAGAATTATAAAACTAGAATTTCTTGTTGATTAAAAGAACTTTGTCTTCGGCTTTCCATCACACGGTCAGGAATTCAATGGCGGAAGAAAAAATTGTTGAAACCGTCGAGGAAGACGGGGAATTTTCATTAACGTGCGGCAAGAAAATTTGATTTATTTATAAGCAATTATTATAATTATTATTATGAGAGAGAGAAGAAAGTAAACGACGGGAAACGTTGTAAAAAACGAAACTAAATTTTAGAGAACAGCAAAAAAGGTAAGAAAAAGGCTCGGAAATTGAAAACTAGAAGAGATTTCGTAAAAGGAATCACCTCGAGGTCTCCGCATTTAACATCGTTACTCTACATACACGTACGTTATTTACAATATCATTTTTTTCTCTTTCTCTCTTTCGTTTCCCATTTCATATGTGTTATTAAGAAGAAGGTGAAGTGTTTGTATGTATAATTTTGCAAGATTACAGAGTATGAAACGCCGATTAAAATACTAAAGGGCATTTCTACAAAGCGAGAAAAGCAAAACAACATTTTAATCCTCGAACGCGCTCTTTCTTACTTTTATCATCGACTTATTACTTCTTGGGCCTCGCTTGTTGCATGTTGTATTATTGTTCGGTCGCTTTAAACAGTCTCGAAAACTCAATTTCAACCAGATAAAATTGTTCGTACACGATGGCAACGATAGCGAATGCGAGTGAATTATAATTGAATTCGGATGAAGCATGGAGAAGTCAAAACGTACCATATTAACGAAATGGGGCATTTCTTTCTAGCAAATTGAACGCACGAATTAAAAAGGTAAATAAATAAAACTCTTTGATGAAATTTATCTCTGCGGTACGTACAATTTAAACTTAAATTGACAGAAGAAAGTGTTATATGTTTATGGTATCGCTACGGTCGTAGTTTATACGGAACCCTATTACGATTATTACCGTTGTAAATTCAATTGCAAAATTTTCAAGCGATTTATTTCAACAACAGCGAATTTGGCTCGAAGAGTTCGATGTTCGTACATTTGTTAAAATATTGATTAAGATTCGTTGCGAAAATAATCAAGGAAAGTAGCGATAAATTTTGCAATTGACAGTTGATTTTGTTTGCAAAACGTACACACATATACCTATGTTGTGTGCCCTTAATTAACCTGTTGTTATTGTAGTTAACCAAAGAAGAAAGCTGCTGGAAAATTAATCGTTTCTTCAATGAGTAATATATCAACAGCAACGCCGTGCAAGAATTTGCCAACAAAATTGCAAAGCGTAATTGTTTAAATTAATTTCAGCGTTCTCGATTTGAATTTGTCCATTGTTAAGCAAACACTATTTTCCCTTTTGCTAATTTGCAAACAAAAACATTTGAAACATAATTCTTTCCACCACTAATTGATTAAATTAACAACAATTAAAATACGATCACTTTTTGTTCTAATCTCAACTTCATTATTGATTAGCCCCATGTTAATACGACTTGCATATATTCATAATAAACAGTTCTTGCTAAAAGGACGGATAAAAAAACGACTGCTAAAATTCTTGGACGTCTTAGCAGCGAGACGAGAGAAAGAAAAACGAAAACGCGAAAGGATTCCATGTAGAAATGTCGTCAAACTTGATATAATAATAATAATCCTGTTGATGAATAAAACGATATCATCTGCAAATAAAAGTTGCGAATAATCGGGTGGCAGTCGATGCTGTCGTGCAAACAAGAACTTACGGCCGTCCAACATGAGAGAGAACGTCGACAATAATGACGATAATAATAATCGCCGTAACCATACGTTATGCCCAGCGTAAACGCTATAATCATTAATTAGATTACGGCCTACCACTTTTTCATCGACTTCTTCGGCACCGAACGAAGAAAGACGGCGAAATAAACGAATTCCACGTGTAACTCCTCCTTGCGTTCCGCTATATATTCATTGTCGACCCCGATTATGATCGATAGATCCAATCTTCGTCTAAGAACCAAGAACAATGCATCCCGGACGTCTTAAAGAAACCCTCGACAGAAGATGAATTGACAGGTGCAAACGGTCGGTTAATCCACAACGACTTTACGGGGTTAAAAGACTTAAGAACGTCCTGCAAAGAGATGAGCTTAAGCCTCTTTGTACCGTAATACGAATTGGGCTTCGAATAGGACAAAGAGTGTTTATTTTGTTAAGCAGATGGTGTTAAACGACGAGCAGAGAGCAAATTAAAATCTGTTTTGATTCGATAACTGTTAATCAATCAACAAAACACGAAAGAAGACCATCTTAAGAAGGAATATTCGTAATAATCTTTTCCGAAACAGTTACGTTTTACTGCACACCGAAACGGTTTTGAATCTCGCTAATTAGGTAACGTCATATCCGCTTCTTCTGCTGCGTGCCTTTTTTTCGTTCGGATTAATATTTCTTTGGTTGGTAAAAATCCGATTTGAATAAGAGCAACCGTAATGATAATGACTAATGCATTAAATCCATTCGATTGGTAAGCGTTTCAAAATAGATAATTGAATCCTTTCTTTCCTTGTGAATGTGAAACGTTCCTCGCCTCTAATCGTTCTCTTTCGAAGAACCAACTTGTAATTTGACTCTTATGCAAACGGTAACGATTAGAAACTTCCTCTCCGTCTCTCTTGAAGCAGTAGCAGTAATAAGAGTATCGCATCGCAATACGATGGCCATTTAATAGCCGGATAGTTTAACAAATCGTTAAACGTCCGCTGGTATTGGTTAAAAACGCACTTTGCCATTATACTAAGTAATAATCCATTGGCAACAAATTTAACATTACTTCGAGCTCGTCTCTGTCTGTTCGCGGCCCAACCTCTTCGGCATAGACCGTACTAATAAACTTGAGAGTTATTAAACGTTGCAATAACTTACTGCTCGTTAACGTCCGCTTAAATATGAGTGTGGATCCTTACCAATAAAAAAAAAAACGAAAAAGAAATGAGGAGCTTCAACGGTACAACATTAAATCTGGTAGATTAAATGTCATTCGGGCGAATCCCATTTTATCGCTAGGCGAATGTAACACAATGTAAACACGATAGGAAGTGAGATGAACAAGAAGCAGGAAAAAGTGCGGTGAACGAGAGTGAAAGTCGCTCGTTAAAAGCAAAAATCAAGTGCGATTTTCGGGGCGGCCGTCTTAATTGCGAGCGATTTTAATGACCGAACGGAGCAGTGCCACAATTGCAAAACATCTTTTATTGCCAAAACGTTGCTTTCCAAGTGTCACAATCCTCTTTTTTATTATTTAATTCGGCCGTGTTACGTGACCAGTTTCATTATTTGCGATTACCACATTGCTGTCGCTTAACGAATCCGCCGATGAAGCGGCCGTTTCGCAGTTTTTGAATTATTCCACATAAAACTCGTGTCGAATTCGCTCGTAATCAAAGGAGACGCCCAAAACGCGAACGCTTTGAAGTTGTCCACAATTGATGAAGCGCGCGATGCGGAGGAATCGTTAATAAAAGCGTTTTAAAAAAAGAAAAGCGTCCAGTCATCGTTATCCTCGTCATTTTTACCGTGTTACCGTCGGTGTCGCGGCGAATCGTACAAGATAATGACGAACGGTTCGCGATCAAAAGCGATGGAGGCGCTGCCATTTAAGGACGTGCATATCATTTGGGGAAGCGAGGCGAAAGAATGGGCGAAGAAGTGGCGACTAATGAAACGCATAAACGGGCCGTCATTAAAATGATTTCCTTCTTTAAAAAGGTTTCGGCAACAAAAAGGAGTCGGTAAGATTTTAAGCCGCGCCGCGAAAGAAACGCGTCGAAAGCGATCAATCTTCGCATTGGTTTCAAAGGTACATGGGTTCGCAATGTAAACATTAATTAAAGCTCTGTTATTACAGCGAGTGGAAGAGACGGGGCAACGATTAGCAAATTACCAGTCGCGTTTTTAATGCACTATATTATCGCCGGCGTTGATGGATTTCAATTTAATCGCCCGAAATCTAAATAAACCTGCGCTTTCCGAGCGAATCTTGGCTCTCGGAGAACGAGCGTCGTTGCTGCCGGGCACTTACCCCTTCTAGCGTTCGTATAATAAACTTGGAGGTAATATTGCAAACGACGTTTTAAAATGGTATCATAAAATTTTCTTATCTCCGATCGTTCCTCTATTGTTCCTCTTGTGTTCGCAATATTTTGCTATTTTCCTGCTGCTCGCAAGTCGCGGAATAATAGAAAAGCGAGCAACGAAAATGAATGAACACGATGGGAAAGAGATATGTAACTCGGAGGAAAAAAGACGAAAAATGCATGCGAAAAGATTTATCTTATTATACCTTTCCTCCGGTTTTCATTGCGCTCGTTCCCCCGTCTCGACAAAAGGCATTTCAGCAAAAGAAGCAAGACGATAACAGTGATAACGCTACTAAATGGTAGCAAAAGAACGAAACGAAGAAGCAACGAGGGAATCTTGCGAGAGGAACGAAAACAGAAATCGAGAGTTCAGAATCAAGATCAAGGTCTCTTTCAACTTCTTCTTTGGTTTAACGGACCACGGCGACCATTCGTACGAAGCGCGGAGATGGATTCGCCATTCGACAGCGAAAAAGTCCGAAATTTCCATGTAGAATCCGCGTTCTGAATGGAATAATCGCGATAATTTTCTTAACACTGCAGATCCTCGACATTTGACACGCCATTCTTATCGCAAAAACCATTTTACATTAATCCATTATTCATAATAACGAGATAAACGTTCATACGTTGGATGCGACTTTATTTATAAAACGTACCGACAAGATGATTGTTGACGCGAGCACAAAGACATTGTCTAACATCTTCGGCAAAAGTTGAAGACGCGAAGTAAAAAGACGAAATGTTTAGCTAATTGATCGTTTAATTCAAATTAATGCTAATTTCAATGTAAACGTATTAATTGTGATGGAGATGTTTAGATAAAGTTCAGCAAACCGTGAAGATTACGGCACACGTTCACCTCAAACGAAAACAAGAATCGCGCAGGAAAGAAAGGAAAGCCTCGGAGGTTTAATGAATTAGCATTTATGAAAATCTCGCGGGGAAGGAAAGAGCGAAGAGAGGAACGAAGTTGAGGAGGATCCAGCGCTCGAGTCGCGCTTATCTAAATCGATACCTACCACTTACGATCCTCGGCCGTTTCTTCGCGTACGTTTCTTACCTTCTTTTGCCTCGTACGCTATTATCTCGAACCGTTTTAACTGCACACTGATAGAGTGAGTGGAAGGCGATGGGGAAAAAGCGGACGATTTGTGTTCTTCATTTGAATATTCTCCTCCGCCTTTCCCGTCTAATTTCCTTTTTCTTTTGCCTTTCCAACATTATTCTACGGATTATCATTATGATTATTATAAGTCGTTGGGTGGTTCGTTTATATAATTTTCGTAATTTAATAGCGGAGGAAAACGCGAGATAGCGATTGAGAGATAGATGGAAACAATAATAACGAAAGAATAAGTTTCTTAACGCTATTATTACGGACCACCCCGGCTCGTATGATAACCAAAACGAAAAAGGAAACAAGGAAAGATGCCCTTTTTACCATCGATCGATCGAGGAAACGTTAACAAACAATGTTATTGCGCGACAAATCTCCGGCGAATGAAGAAATGAATTATTTTTGATTCGGAAAATCAATCAATCACAATCTTTCTCGATGCATCAATTACAATAATCATCTTGTTACGTAGTAATGACCAAATAGAATTGGATTGTTAAAGAATAATATAAAGAAAAAATTATTTACGACTTTGTTGGCCGCAGCTACAGTTTAAATAATTCTTCTGGATCGTTGCTACTCCTCGAGCGCGAGCAGGAGGTCTTAATTAAGAACCACGAACTTAACAGTAACTAAAGAACGTTTACGCCGCAGGAGGGTTCGTTTTATGGCCCGAATCGTAATCAACGTGCCCTAATCTTATCTGGACAACGCGCTCCGGTAATTGATTATTAAATTTATTGTCCGACACTTGTTCGAAATGTAGATGTCTTTCTCTAATTGGATGCCCTTCTTCGTAACTCTGACGGAGAACAATTGATCGGAAATTGTTAAACTGCTGGATAGGAGAAAGGGTCGATTATCATAATAGAAAGCTGATACTAATATTTTCGCAGGGTGTTTTGCATGAAACAATAGTTGCTAATTGAAATGTCTCGCGTTCGAAGAAGAAGCGACAATAACAATAGAAGTCGTTGGTCGGAAACGAAGCGGAATGCAAACGAGAAAATGGTACATTTCGTTTCGCGAAATCGCGCGTATTACGGTACACGTGTAATTTTTGCGAAAGAGAAAGACTCGCCATCGATTTATTAATTTTAATGAGAGACATTATTAGCTTCATTTTCTACCGAGGAGCGTTTACGTGAAGGATGCGAGACGATGTTAAGATCATTTATCAAATTAAAAAGAGGAGGCATAATTTTTGCAAAAACGAAATCGACGAGAGAGAGAGAACGCAAAAAATTGACAAAGAATGAGGTCATCATATGAAATCGCAGTAGTAGTTGTTGTTGGTACTAGAAACAAACATAAAACCGTGCCATTCTGCAAAATGGCAATTATTATTGTAATAATCAAAGGTGAGAAACGGCAGGCGAGGAAAGAGAACGATCTTGCCGAGCTTTGGTCTCCTTTATACCACGTTTCATACAATTCGTACGGAACATCAAGCATAATAACGAGATGACCTAATGTCATGCATTTACGTATATGCCTCGGCGCAACCATTTAATAAAATAATAGTAATAAGATATTCCACCTGAAGGTAGGATTCGGTTAAACGGCTTCGGAAGATATGAAAGCAACGAGAGAAAACCGATAGAAACGAAGATTTCCCACGCAAATTACGTTACAAGTCAATCCCACCGACGTTCTCTCGTTCGTTTCTTCGATAATTATCAACACCTATTTATTAATGAGCTGTTTGTCGCTTTATTAAGGTAGTACAAAGACGATGAAAAAAAAAATGGAACATCAGAAATCTATTGGAACAATAACGGCCAAAGTAAACGACGTCCACCTGCGTGAAGACTAATAATCATAAAGAGAGAAGATGCATGACTTTGGTGGCCTACAATTCCGAATTATTTCTTCTTCGTTCCGTTCATTATTATCGCTCTCCACCTAATGAAATTAAACGTTAACAAGAACGAAGAAGAAGAAAAAAACGACGACGATGATGATGGTGAAGATAAAAACGAAAGACGTACTCGAGTGAAACTCGATTGTTTGAACGAAATTAAAGAATCGAATCGAACAAAAAAAGAACAATTTTAATTAAAAGAAAGGATGAGAAAGAAACCAAAATCGATTTCGGTTTCAAATAATGTTCCCAATTAAAACGACGGCCAGAGAGAACGATTCGTGATGATCGTGAACGTTTCAACACCATCATCAAGCAGCTCGATAAATTGATTGATTTCGGCGTGATTTCTTAATCGGATTTGTAACAATCGTTGATTTACGACTTACGTTTGTAATTGGTGGCAATGTGTTCAAATAGAGTTAAGAGGAAATCTTTTCTAATCCCTCGCAATTGCCATACATTATCCACGCAATTTTCCGGAGAAAAAAAATGAAACAGTTAAAGTGATTAACGAACAATCATTTTGCTTCTTGGCCCCAGCTGTATGAATTAAACTCGACGTCTTGCGAGGTGAACGTACAGAATCCATTCTTCGTCTCTCTCGATCTCGCTCTTGTATTATTTAGGTAAGCGTTGACCTTGTATAAATTTTCTTTTTGTGTGTGAAGATGGTAGATACGAGCAACGAAAGAAAGAGAGATGAGAAGGACCGACTAATTCAAAAAATAAAACCAGACGCTTTCGTTAAAAGATAAAAATGAGGCGAGAGTCGTGTACGTATAATACAATGAATCGTGGTACGAAGAGGCGCGCGCGAGAGAGAGAAATTTAATTGAAGAAAGGAAAAATTGACCGGAGGATAATAGATAGGTAAGTGAGAGAAAACGAAAAAAATAAATAAATAAATAAAATAAAATAAGAGGCGACGATGGAAAAACTTTTGGCCGGGGCAGATGTCGGCCGGCAATTAATTTGTTTAAACATCTGGCCGAGGAGGAAAATGGCACGTATTGAGTTTCGGTCGTAAAAGGGCGCCCTCCAATTCGTATTATTCGATGCCGTCGAACGGTTCTTATTTATACCCCTATTATCCAATCTAACGCTCTCTTTATTCAAAGTTCCTGTTATGCGTTAATTCACTCGGCCGGATAATCATAACAATAACATAATAACGTTAATTTATTGTTATTACGCGGGGCCCCGAAGAAGATGAAACGTGGAATAAAAGTAATACCTTGGAAGAAGAATTTTATCCACCGGCCATATCACAATCAACCACCCAGACAATGAGACAACTGTAACTGGGTGGTCCTATCCTGTCGCCGTGTTTTATTGCCAAACACTAACCAACTCACAAGAACAACGACAACAACCACCCAAAGACGCTGACAAAAGAAAAGAAGGGAACTGATCCTTTATCTTCTACAAGGGCGGCAAGTTTCGATCCTCCAGAGGTTCCGAATACGAAACTTTCCTCTTAGAGAGGCTTCAGATGGAATCCGAAAATTGCATAATCGTCGAAACGAAATCGAAAAAGAAAAATTGCTCCTCGTCCACGATCAATCACCGGCGCCGATAAGGATCGCTTTAGAAATGGGTGAAAGTCATCATCGGGCCAAGTGGAAGCTCCGCAGGATCGGACCGTTTATTAATTTATTATTGGATCGAGAAACAATGCGAACGCAGGATAATGATAATAAATGGATGTTGCTTAGAAAGATGAGACGACGATCGAAATAGACGCGTTCCCTCGGCGAAGAGATTAATGTTGGGATCCTCCAAAGTCGAAACGGATGGTTCTTCTCTCCGTCAGCGTCGTTTAAACGTTCAAAGTCTTTGCGTCAAAACCGTGGTAAAGAGAGTGAAGTATGCGTGCAGCAATGAAGAAGAAGAAGAGGTGAGGTGCGGAGGCGCGCCGCATTCAGTCAGTCAGTCAACTTGAAAACGCATTTAAAAACGCAACGTGAATGGAAATTAATGTAAATAATAATAAGCGAAACGTTACGATCCACGACACGAACGGCAAACAAATGACCATTTCAAGCTACGATAATTAATAATATTCATTAGGTCGGCTTAACGATTATTTAGCGTTGAAAATCGTATAGATTCGTCTTGAAAGAGCGTATTATTGATTGTTAGCGAAACATTGCTAAAAGTAAATCAGAAAGAGCTTTTAACGTTAGAAAACTACCGGAACGTGAACGATTCACAATAGGGAAACCATGTTTCTTATATAGGGCGAAATGGACGTCTTCCAAGAAGCTCAAAACTTGAAACAAAACGTATAAATCAAAAAGCGGTTGCGTTAAAAGCTTCGTGGCAAATTTACGGCCGAGATTTTGCGATAAGAATAAGGGAAAGTATTTCTCGTTCTCGGACCGTCCACCCTTCACCTAACCGACATTAAAAACTTGCGTTAATTAGCGATAAATCTCCGTTCGTTCGGCGTTAATTAAAAACTATAAATTATTCGCTCTTAAATAACGCTATCGTTTATTGACCTCTCCTCGAATTGACTCTTCGCGCAACCGAAAGCGATCCTTCCGTGCACTCTTCGAGGAAATTAAAGCAAGAGAATACTCTCGTTCGCATACGATTTGAATGCATCGAGGTCCGGTTGTTAAATGCAGTTAATTTGTGGAATACGATTAATTGAATCGCATTAGAGAGTCAAATGCAAAATGAAGATATCAACGAAACGCACGGTGGCATTTTTCCCTACTTTCTTGTCGAACATAATTATTATAATTTTAAGCATTTCTTTTTAACGAGACATTCTTTTCAGATCGCTGGCTAATAAATTGTTTCTGCTAATGGAGTCCGTTAATTAATTGCGAGAGAGAAATGTTTGCAAAATTCGTTTTTAGAACGCGAGCGAAGAAGAAAAAATGGATCTGCAAGTAGTTAATTGTTGAACGATAACACTTCTTCGTCTAATTTACCACTCGCTGCTTCTATTAGCGATGCCTTAACTGTAAATATTATCTTAAACTCGATTAATTGTCTTTATTATTAAGAGAATTATATCCAGATAGCGCGTCATAATTTCGCCTCTATTCTAAATTAATTAAATAACTGTTTAATTAATTTAATTTCATGACTATTATTATTATTGCCATTATTAAACGTGCACGTAAATAACAAATTAATTTAATTCAATAATTAAATGTTCCCCATCCCTCTCCAACACGAGTTGCTGTGTTATCGCGATAGTTAAAGAATCGCACATTTGCACATGTTGACTATAAACTGTCAAAATATTTTTTGCGAATTTTTAACTCGTCAAGTGCAAATCAGTCGATGCGAAAGCATTCGCCTATTAGTAAGAATAATAAACGAATCTTTGAATATTAGCAAACAGTTCGTTGAACTTCCTTCTGTTTATTCTTCTCTCTCGCAATTTTTCCGTTCTTAACTATTTTGCCAACTTTGTTCTTCCTTTGTGCCAAGTATTTCCCAAGAAGGAATTCTTCAAAGAGGACGAAAAAGCGAAATAGTTTTCGGATTAGATACCAGTCCCCGCATCAAATTGATTAGCATAAATACTTTTGCAAAGTCTTACTTAACGATTGTTTACGATGGTGCAGAGAGGTGAAACGAAAAAGAAAATCGCTATTTAAGAATGAGATGGAATTTTACTATGAAACGAAACACACGGCGACGGTGCCGTTGTTGTTGTTGCATTTTTTCTACTGTTTTTTTTTTTCATAATAATTTTCTCTTTGTTAACTGTGGAAACAATTCAATTGAGAAATATTTTCCTTCGAGCATCTGGTTTCTTTCTTTCCTTCCCGTTCCTCCTATACCTTTTCATACACATCATTGTTCATAATTGAGAAATTCCTTTTGTTTAAAGCAACTTCCATCCATATCTCACGCGTATATTAGTAGGTAAGTTATGCGCGAAGAAAATCTTTAGAGGAATTCGAATGCTTTTTGCGAAATGCGTGAATTTTACATTTGGCCAGTCGTATTAAATTAATAAGACGCTCATTTTTATGGTAATCGACGATCGAAAATTCTTAGAATTAGCGAGACAACAATCAGTTGTTTCTTTCAAATGCATTATTCTCCAAATAAAGCCAGTTTGCAATTATTATTTGATCATCGAATGAATTATACAAAAGGAACTGTTAATAATGCAATTCTATAATTAATTCCTATTAAGGAACGGCTTTCTTTTAAAATGAAATTCAACGATCCAACACGGCAAAATCTAGTTTATACGATTATATTATTTGTGTTAATTCCTCTTGTAAATTTTCCTCTTCGGCTCGTTTCGTACCGAATTCCTCCCAGATAAAATGACGAAACGAAAAAAATCATCTGATAGCCGCACAGGCATAAAATCGTATTATGTAACGTTCAAAAGAAATGTCGACGAATTTCTTCACGAGAAAAATTACAGCCACTACAAAACCAAATATCAAGGTCGACGACGAAAGAAAAACAAAGAAGTGATTGGAAATTATGTAAGCGAGAGAGAAAGGACTTTCTTATGGTTTGCAAAAACGAACTTACCTCCAAACAACACTGAATTCAACGGATATGTTATTAATCCCTTGCGAATAATTAATCCCCAAGTACGGATTTGCACACGAAATCGATCACAGACAATCCACACACTAAGTCATCAACGAAACCATTCGATCTCCACCAAGTCCTCTTTAGGATCACCGGCTAACAAACTGCTAAAATCTGGACGTATCGACCGCTGTTGTTAACTGTCGCGAAACGAAGAACTCTGGGACACGTTTAACAGCAGCAGCAGCAACAGCACCGTGTGTGCAGACAGATCGAAGCGCACGACCGTAATAATAAACAGAATCGGCGACGAGTTTCAAGTTTGGCTCCCTCTCTCACAGTCGCACGTCTTTCTCCTCGTCGCTCCAATAAAACCCTCTCCGTCGTTTTTTATATCCTACAAAATGCACCTCTGCTGCTGATCGGCAAAGAGATCGGCCACAAATAACAACGACGAGGAGTCGCAACTGAAAAGTCGAGGAAAAGGAGGAAAATGTTTTCTTCTCTCGCGCGAAGAGAATCGATTCGATTCGGACCGAATAATTCGAAATCTATCACGCGGGCGGAATCGGTTGATGGTTGTGAGCGAAAGATTGGGTCCCGGAAACATACGTAAGATGAAAGGCGTGCGGCGAATTAATGTTTTGGAATTAAAGAAACGACAAGCAAAAATCGTTCTTGCACTTTTGTTGCTGTTATTGTTGTTTGTTGCTTCTGGTTTCGTTTCGCGTTAAAGCGAGAGCCGTTAGTGAGAGCTCCAAGAGAAAATTGAAATGGTAATAATAACAAGGAGGAACGATCTATTATTATTACTTTGCCGAGCACATGTATAATTTACCACGAATCCTAATATGGAAATTAATTAATGAAGAAAAAGTGGTCGAAATGTGTACGACAACGAACAACGAACGGAACAAGAAAAAGAGTTTTCAGAGTCGATTTTTTGTTTTCGTTCCCAGTGAAAGTGTACGGTTTTGCTCTTTGTTTTCCTTAATGGCGCTGATTATTTTCATTCGGTTCTTTTCTCAAACTTGACCCTGAACTCAGACGAATGCTCATTACAAAAAAAAAACCGCCGCAGACAATAACGATGATGCAATTATAATTGCTTAAAACGCTGAAGGAAGAAGCGTCTTTTCCCTATTTCTATTGCAAAACTCCGGCACGTTAGCATTTCAAATAGCGAACAAATTGGCATTCATTTGGTGCTATTGGGCAACTTGAAGATGAGGTCGATTGGTAATGAAGAGAAAAAATCATTTCGTCATCAACCTCACATTTTTTTAAAATGTAATCGTGAGTCTTTAACCATCGAGCGAGTCGAATAGAAATAAAATTGAAATTAATAAAGATGAATACGAAAGTGAAAGAGAGTGTTATAAATGAATGACACCTGCATCGGGCAGCGGCAGCTAGCAGTAGACGAAAATTGAGTGAATGAGAAACGGTGTAAAGAGGAATATTAATGATATTCGAAAAAAGGTCATCACCATCGACTCTATCATCTAAGAGAAACATTTTTCCATGCAACGACGTAATTAAGTTGTTTGGATGCAGCCAGTCGTTTATGCTTGCTCTCTTACGACTTTTATCGTCGATTCGAATCCATCGATAAATTATCAAATAAAACGAGCGATTACAATTTCGAATCGAGGAAATTTCCTTCACCTCGAATCGAACGTAAAATGTGAACTTAATAACAAATAAAAGTTATTTCTTGTAATTATTGTTCCTCGCTTCCTTCTAACTGGCTTAAGTTAATATTCACTTTAACCAAGGAAATTTAACGCTCCAGCAGCCAAAAGGGACCTAACCTAACCAACGACGGTTTCTATTAAGATTCCTTTTATCTCGCCTTTCCTTCTCTTGGAGATTACGTTAAGAAATTAATAATTCAGCGGATTGGACGTCGTAACAAAGAGAGAAAAAGAGATTTCAGCCCCACGAAGATCTACCACGATTGTTGGCAGAATATCGTATTAAATTAGACAAATAATATATGGCGACGGCGATAATAAAACTGGAAAAGAATCGAACGTCTTCCTGGAAACGGTGAAAAAAAGATGGACTATTGTTCGTCCGATGGATGATGAAGTGGGGCCATCGACGAAGAACTTTCGGTTTCGGATTCATTTACATAAGGCCCCATCAAAATATGCCAAGACGTTTATTTATGACCCGCTCGTTCATACCTTTTTCGTGATGCTGATGGGTTTTTGATTTATTTCGACAATTTGACATATTACTTCTGTCATATTTCACTGGCGTTCCACGTGTGTGAAAAGGGGATTTGATGCAGGTGATAATCATAATCAAACGTCGTTTTCGTAGATAAGAGTTTTCGCCATTGCTAATCGTCCTCTCGGATTGTAGGTCGTTCGCGAGCGTTTTATGGTAGAAACAAATAGTTTCGCCATGTAAGAAGTTGAGAGAAATGGATCGATAAAAATCATTAATTGGTGTTTCGAATGGCGTTTAACAGTGTTTAAGAGGTAGGACAAAAACGAGTGTTATTACAGCTGTCGCTGGCTGCTTGTTGCTTCGGTGTCTCTTCGGACACGTACCACACATAAACGTTTGCCGAAGAAAGACCTTCTTTTTAATTTTATTAATTGCAATATATTTTTTGCGCCGTGCTCGATGAAATTGTCGCTAAAGATGCGGTGAAATTTGTTTAGAAAATGTAAAAAAACAACAACAACAACAAGCACTCGACTCTTCCGCGATTAATTAATTGTTATTATTCTTCAATTAGATTTCTTTAAAATGGAAAGCATTTTTTTTCGGGTCAAACGTATTTATTTTAGCTTACAGTTCTTCGCGATTTCGATTAAACAAACACGACAAAGGATCTAGTGCAAGAACTTGAAAAGTTGTCGGAGAAAAGCAATTTCTATTGTTGTTTTCGAATTAATAAGCCATAAAGACTTTACAACTGAAGAGGACTTGTGGTAAAACTCTTTAAATCGTCGTCGCGTTAGTGCGTCAGAAGGTTCTTCTTTAAACCGAACAAAGAACGATGGAATTTCTGCTGTTAAGCAATTTTTGCTTTTATATAACTCGCGAATGAAACGCATTTATTACTATTACTGCAAGACGTAGTGTTGCTAAATTTAATCGAAACAAACAGACTTAATTCATTTATCTCGACGGTCTTCTCGGCGTTTATTTTGTTCCTTCGCAAGTTGGTACATTGCCAAAATAGTTGCGCGCAAACTTTCTCGTCGAAATTTACGACCGCAATTTTTTTTCTTTGTTCCTCCGGAGAAATTTATTAGAAACAGTCGAATGTTCTAAGAGCCGAATTTGAAGCAGATTTGGATTTTTTTTTGCCATCTGCAACAATTAATCTGACAAATACGGCAATTCCATTTTTCAACGCGCGCCATTGCGAATAATCCCTATTTTTCGCTAATTTTAAATTACCTAATTAACCGTCTAGACGAGTAATATACAACAACAATAAACGCAAAAAAAACACGGTTACCCTTCATTCGGAATAATTAAGTTTAAAGCCCCGATGTCACTTGCAACTCTTTCTCTTCGCGAACAATTAACAACTGCACAAAATCCTTTCGGTTACGCTCAAACGAAGGCAGAATAATATCCCGCGAGCGAAACCACTTTAAAACGAAATCGCATTATTGCCGCTTAATTATTATTGTCGTTGCGGTTCCGGCGAGAATACGCTTATAATCCAGTTTAATCCCTTTCGCACAACAACAGCAAGAAAAGAGTAAAATATGCCGAACAAACAAAGGAAGTATTAAGTTTGCAATAAACATGTGCGTTAAATGGCAATTCGAGTGCGTTTTGAACAAGCTTTGCTCTTTGTTGTTAATCACAATTAATGCAACAATAATAATTATTGAAATGGTTTAATTCAATTTGATTTGCTTAACTAAACGACGACTTTACTTTGCCTGGTAGATTTAGGTAATTGCCATTTCCTGTTCGGCTCGCACGTGAAACGGCCATTAAGTTCGTCTGGTCCCAATTTCCTCCTCTTAAAAAGCGAAAAAAGCGCCCCTAAATGCTCCCTCGCGCATATGCTCGATTCTCACATGAAACGTACGCTCCATTAATAATCTTTGCAAAATTTCGAGAAGGAAGCGACTTCATCTCGTCCAACAACGCGTCGTTTCTCTTTAGATAATTAATTGAATTTCTTCGATTGTAAGTAGTTTTTGCTAACGCGTTTCCTTTTACCTAAGATAATAATTTAAAGTGCATTTGAGTTTCTTGCGAAATGAAGACGCGATAATAGTCGCTCGGCCTCTTCCTATTCGCAATTGAGAAGCCTAAAATCGAGACGCGCTTTAAATTAAAATTACACATGCTAACACTTTCTTTTTGCGGCTTAATTAAGCATTCGCTTTATTGCGATCTCGTGTTTTAAAGCACGCCGACGATCCTCTTGCGCGACTTCTTCACTTTCACTCGGTTCGTTGTTATTAATGTTGTTGTTATCGTAATTGTTTGCATGTAATTCGCATCTTACTACCGATTATTGCTAACGTTTTTCTTCTCTTTTGGCAAACGAATTGGCATCTATCGCGCCGCGTTCCTTCTTTGGTTTGCCGTTTTGGCGTTAATTCGTTGTAATAATAGGAAAATGATAAGGTCAATCGCCGTAATGTAAAGTCATAATTAGAAACGAATCGTGACCGTCGTTGGCCAACCTCAATATTCCTCGTCGTCTTCCACCACCGACCTTTTTCCTTCTACCTGCCTCCACTTTACACTTAGTGAACGACAACTTAAAGCGAGGGGTCCGCCACGAGGGAGAAGCGTTACGTTACGTAATTTAACCGGGACGTTAAGACTGTTCCCTTTAAAGTGGCCTTTCGAAGATTTGGAAGCAGGTAGTAATTTTTTGTCCGTAGAAAATCGTGCGTCTTTAGTGGGCACTTATTGCGGCGATCGTCGGAAGACCGCAAGGGTTCTTTTTCAACTTTTTCCCTTTTATAATTACGTAAGTTTGTTTATGTAGAACGTTCGGTTAAACGAACCAACGCCCTTCTTGTCTTGCGTCGTGAAGCACGTGGACCGCACAAATCTTCAAAATAGCAGTAAAACTTATATTAAAATAAATGTTTCGTTGGCGAAGACGTCCAATTGGATTTAACAGTAACCAGATTACTATTTTGGTTTTATTCCATTTTAATGATGATGCTACGTTTAGTGCCACACTGTTTTTGTCTTTAAAGCCATTATCGTTGTCGATAACTAATCAGGCAACCACTTGAGCCCATTAGGCTACGTTTACTCCACCAAAAAAAACCTTTCCTACTTAATATTATCCCTTTAACGAAATATAACAAAAGTTATCTAAATAATTTCTCCGGAAAAGTAGTACAATTTTTCCCATTTATTTTATAATTGACTTCTCGAAGATACGCATAACTATCTTTAGGTGGGCGCGTTTTGTATTATTGTGTAGTAAACCGAAGTAATTTCAGAAATTTATGTACGCATATGTAGGTTATGCGTCGGCCATAACAAACGAAGAGTGAAGGAAGAATGGGTAATTAGACGCTCGATGGTCCATTATACTAATTGTCTTCTTGTACCCCAAAACGAAAAAGAAACGAAAAAGAGCGCAAGAATTTCATTTAGGGTCGACTCTATTCGAAACAACGAGAGATTCACCGCACTGTAACTTAAAAAAAAACGCACGAAGTTTTATTTATGAGTTTTCCCGTCAAACAAAAAGAACCAAGACGCCAACGATTACTCCACCGTTCAATTTCAAAAATCGTTATTACTTCTTAAGCACGCCAATTAATTGTTGGACCTTCGTCCAAGAGATTAATCCTCATCTCGAATTCCAAGAAGAAATCCACGCGTTTCGTCAGTTCATCATCGGGCATGACTCGAATATCGGATCCGATAAAGTGATAAGAAGCCCCATCATTTTTTTTTTCAATTTCGATCCACGTCGAATTTCCAATTAATAACTCGTTAATGAGGAACGAAACCGAACCGAAACTGATGGTTCCCCGTGCGCTAGCAATCGATATATTCTAATGAAGAAGACTTACCTTAATGTGACGCAGAAGTTTGGCGGCCGGCACGCAAAACTCGCGTTCGAAGTCCGTCAGACAGCCGCGATATTCGCACACGAGCAAATCTCGGGCCTGCCGCACCAGACAGCGTTTCGTTTCGGTGTAATTGGAATAGACGTCTCCGAAATATTTATCCACTAGCACTTCGACGGCGTTCTTCGTCTGAAAAGAGGAAGAAACAAGGCAAATGAGTCGCAATTATTATTGATCGTCGTTAGGAGGAGGTCTTATGTTAACATGACAATAAAAGATTGTTAAGAGCGAAACGCAAAAAAAGTTGACGGTAATTATCGCGGTCGCGGAGGAAAATAAAAGTGTCGATGGGATTTGCATTTCGAAACGGTGCTAATGATTTATTAATGTTAATTATATGCGTACTTGTGTGGAATTGTTTCGCACAAGAAAAGAGTTGCTTTTTCGCATGGAAACATCAAAGTGAAATCCGACGATGAAATATGACGAATGGAAATATGCAAATCCGAATCGAAAAAAGTCGATTTGTCATAGAAGCACGAATTTCAAACTTATGATCCGACCGTTTGCGTCCCTCGTTCGCAGCTTTCTACCAAATTCTAATCAGACGTTGCTGAGTCGAGGATCCTTTTCAGTCATTAACTCTCGATTACGATTCGATTCCGTTTCGGTTTCAATCAAATGGAATCGATTAATCATCGACGGTAACCGATTACCATATGTAAATTTCTCGATTCGACTTCGAAGATTCTTCTTTCGACTCACGATTTGAAGTGTTATGATAATAAGAAATCGAAATTAATTTTAATTCCGGATAAAACGGCACGGAGAGAGACACGAGCGTTGTCGCCGTTATCGGTTATCGGTTCGAAGTTTAAAAGGTGCGGCATTGAAAGAGAATCGAATGAAAGAAACCCGGTCATTAGTAACAGGTGACTAATTCTGGTCATTGTCTCCGATTCCATTCGATTCTCATTCTGCCATAGTTTATTGCGAATCGACAACGATACGGGAGAGCTGAAACGTAATAATATCTTCGGTCCCGTGCATTTTCCCATGGAAATCCCATCGTCGCCATCCCACTTAATTCAAACGTTGACCGATAAAGATAATTGTACAGTTAATTGAATAGAAATAAATTCGTAATCTCACTCGCTCTTCCTTCGCATTTAGTTTTCGCATTAGAGGTCGCCGAAGTTCAATATGTTATATTATATGCGATCTGCCGTTTCGCTAATCGCCGCGCCAATAAATAGGAATGCAAGATGCGACGGTCTTGGAAAAGCTTAAAGGAAAGCCGCGCACGTATTTTGATCTCTCTGACCCCGAATCCGCTGGATTAATTTCTTTCTTGCGAATATTATTGCAAAAAAAAAAGAACGCAAGAAAATAAATCACAATCTGGTTAATTACCGTTCGAAAACAAACCTCGTTATCGCGATCGTTAGCGCGTTGTTGTCGTCATGATAATATTAAGCGTCCCTCGACTTCTTGCCGTTGTTCTGCAGCTTGTTGCGGTTTGTAACTTTTTCCTTTCACATGCGATTTAAATTAAAACGAGATACGTTACGTACCAATAATAATTCGCGATAGTTTAATAATTTCAAAGAACAATAATTACACGTCCCTTTGTCCCGATCCATCTCGTTCCTCCGCCGTTCGCAACCGCTAATTCTCGCCGTCCGTTTATTAACGTTAAAGTACACACACGTACGGTTGGTTACGCTATGTAATTAATCCACATAAATTACAATACGAACGTGTACGTGTTAAAAATGTCCGAAATCATAAAAAGTAAATTGCAAGAAGGTGGACTTAATGCAAACAACGAGCCAAAAGGAGAAATAATCAAATCGATTAAGTTCTGGAGCGGAAAAAAGGGGCAAATAAGAAAGAGAAAGAGAGAGAGAGAGAGGGTAATAAATCTTATTTGCCACTTTTGCGAATCCTTAAAAGGAAGAACGGCGAGAACGAAGAATCCTGACCGGTTCGTATCACACGGGTACAAATGGGACGATGTCGACGTTATCGGACGGTTTAAAGCCAGTCATAATAATAATGTGTCTGGAAATAAAAAGAGGTCCGCCGAGGGAAACAAAACGTTGCGACTCGGAGCGACGCGTTTGCACCTTATTAAAATGGCCCGGTTCGCTCGAGGATACTCCGCCGAAAAATTGGCAAAAACGAGGCGTGGGTGTTAAATAACCGAGATTGCAGATCGCAAATTGGCAACCGTCGGAAAAGTGGCCAATATTTCTTATCCGTCTTTATCTTCCGGCTCTTTTCACGAGTCTTCATTCGTTTTCAAAGAAGAAACTCTTCGAACCTCATAATCGAATTTTCTTTAATAGCAACAATCAACCGAACCGAATTTTATTGAACTCTACTGATCCAATGGGCCCGAAATTAATTCATTGTTCGCCCAATCAAATGCCGATTGTTCTCCTAAAGAAGCCCCGTAATTGTCCCATATTAGATATAGGATGGATAACGTTTGTCCATTAATGTTTTTAACTAGGGATGGCGGGATGTTGTTTATCGAAGGAGAAAAAAATAAATAAAACGTACCCCCTAATCATAATTCATTATGCCCGATATGATAATAAATCTTAATAAAGGAGAAGAGCGGACGGTAATCTAATACAAAACAACGGGGAAAAAAACGAAGCTTCGGAGACCCGACGTTTATTGTAATGATCCACAGCAAACAACAATAACCACCCCTATGTAAAACGACGTTTTGCGTTAGTTAACTTTACCACACACCCTCCATTACTTTTTATTCGGTTTACAATTACTGTTATTATAGGATGCGTTATCTTCAATAAAGTAACAACAACAAAAAAACGAAAGCGTAAAAACCCCCATCGATGTCGACGATGATCGGCGAAAATTGATCTTGTTCGCATACAAAACGATCGCTCAACGAGGGTGATTGAGGACTAAAGTGAAAGAGGCGGAAAATCGATATAACCGTTACGCAACGCAAACTAATGTACGGCCCTCGTTAACAATAAGCCTTCGTTCAGTTGATAAAATGATGAAAAGGAAACTATTCTGTTACATGTGCGAAAAATTCGCATTTTTGGATGCATCTTTGTCTTGTGTTCAACCTCGTTCGAGATATAATGCAATTTTAATTTTAGAGATATTAAAGTGGCTAAATGTGAAAAGAAACATTAGAGATCAATTAATTTGAGTTCAATTGTTTGTATTACGTCGAGATTTATTCGTTTTTTGAGAATTTTCTATTCTTCAATTTTTGGCCTTCCTATAGAAGGGGTGACCCTTCCCTACTTTTGCATTTTTTCACAAATTGCAAAAAGTGTATTTTAGGGCTCTTAAAGTCGCTAATTGTAGAAAGAAACATTAGG
This sequence comes from Hololepta plana, assembly GCA_963695495.1. Taxonomy (NCBI): domain Eukaryota; kingdom Metazoa; phylum Arthropoda; class Insecta; order Coleoptera; family Histeridae; genus Hololepta; species Hololepta plana. The sequence goes on from OY968840.1 coordinate 3,088,899, forward strand.
GATCGATTAATTAGAGTTCAGTTGTTTGTATTATGTAGAGATTTATTTGTTTTTTGAGATTTTTCTTTCCTTCAAATTTTGCCTTCCTATAGAAGGGGGGACCCTTCTCTACTTTTGCATTTTTTCACAAATTGCAAAAAGTGTATTTTAGGGCTCTTAAAGTCGCTAATTGTAGAAAGAAACATTAGAGATCGATTAATTAGAGTTCAGTTGTTTGTATTATGTAGAGATTTATTTGTTTTTTGAGATTTTTCTTTCCTTCAAATTTTGCCTTCCTATAGAAGGGGGGACCCTTCTCTACTTTTGCATTTTTTCACAAATTGCAAAAAGTGTATTTTAGGGCTCTTAAAGTCGCTAATTGTAGAAAGAAACATTAGGGATCGATTAATTAGAGTTCAGTTGTTTGTATTATGTAGAGATTTATTTGTTTTTTGAGATTTTTCTTTCCTTCAAATTTTGCCTTCCTATAGAAGGGGGGACCCTTCTCTACTTTTGCATTTTTTCACAAATTGCAAAAAGTGTATTTTAGGGCTCTTAAAGTCGCTAATTGTAGAAAGAAACATTAGAGATCGATTAATTAGAGTTCAGTTGTTTGTATTATGTAGAGATTTATTTGTTTTTTGAGATTTTTCTTTCCTTCAAATTTTGCCTTCCTATAGAAGGGGGGACCCTTCTCTACTTTTGCATTTTTTCACAAATTGCAAAAAGTGTATTTTAGGGCTCTTAATGTCGCTAAATGTAGAAAGAAACATTAGGGATCTATTAATTAGAGTTCAGTTGTTTGTATTACGTCGAGATTTATTCGTTTTTTGAGATTTTTCTCTCCTTCAAATTTTGCCTTCCTATAGAAGGGGGGACCCTTCCCTACTTTTGCATTTTTTCACAAATTGCAAAAAGTGTATTTTAGGGCTCTTAAAGTCGCTAATTGTAGAAAGAAACATTAGGGATCTATTAATTAGAGTTCAGTTGTTTGTATTACGTCGAGATTTATTCGTTTTTTGAGATTTTTCTCTCCTTCAAATTTTGCCTTCCTATAGAAGGGGGGACCCTTCTCTACTTTTGCATTTTTTCACAAATTGCAAAAAGTGTATTTTAGGGCTCTTAAAGTCGCTAATTGTAGAAAGAAACATTAGGGATCGATTAATTAGAGTTCAGTTGTTTGTATTATGTAGAGATTTATTTGTTTTTTGAGATTTTTCTTTCCTTCAAATTTTGCCTTCCTATAGAAGGGGGGACCCTTCTCTACTTTTGCATTTTTTCACAAATTGCAAAAAGTGTATTTTAGGGCTCTTAAAGTCGCTAATTGTAGAAAGAAACATTAGAGATCGATTAATTAGAGTTCAGTTGTTTGTATTATGTAGAGATTTATTTGTTTTTTGAGATTTTTCTTTCCTTCAAATTTTGCCTTCCTATAGAAGGGGGGACCCTTCCCTACTTTTGCATTTTTTCACAAATTGCAAAAAGTGTATTTTAGGGCTCTTAAAGTCGCTAATTGTAGAAAGAAACATTAGGGATCTATTAATTAGAGTTCAGTTGTTTGTATTACGTCGAGATTTATTTGTTTTTTGAGATTTTTCTTCCTTCAAATTTTGCCTTTCGATAGAAGGGGGGACCCTTCTCTACTTTTGCATTTTTTCACAAATTGCAAAAAGTGTTTTTTGGGGCTCTTAAAGTCGCTAAATGTAGAAAGAAACATTAGAGATCGATTAATTAGAGTTCAGTTGTTTGTATTACGTCGAGATTTATTCGTTTTTTGAGATTTTTCTCTCCTTCAAATTTTGCCTTCCTATGGAAGGGGGGACCCTTCTCTACTTTTGCATTTTTTCACAAATTGCAAAAAGTGTATTTTAGGGCTCTTAAAGTCGCTAACTGTAGAAAGAAACATTAGAGATCGATTAATTAGAGTTCAGTTGTTTGTATTACGTCGAGATTTATTCGTTTTTTGAGATTTTTCTCTCCTTCAAATTTTGCCTTCCTATAGAAGGGGGGACCCTTCCCTACTTTTGCATTTTTTCACAAATTGCAAAAAGTGTATTTTAGGGCTCTTAAAGTCGCTAATTGTAGAAAGAAACATTAGAGATCGATTAATTAGAGTTCAGTTGTTTGTATTACGTCGAGATTTATTCGCTTTTTGAGATTTTTCTCTCCTTCAAATTTTGCCTTCCTATAGAAGGGGGGACCCTTCTCTACTTTTGCATTTTTTCACAAATTGCAAAAAGGGTATTTTAGGGCTCTTAAAGTCGCTGATTGTAGAAAGAAACATTAGGGATCTATTAATTAGAGTTCAGTTGTTTGTATTACGTCGAGATTTATTCGTTTTTTGAGATTTTTCTCTCCTTCAAATTTTGCCTTCCTATGGAAGGGGGGACCCTTCTCTACTTTTGCATTTTTTCACAAATTGCAAAAAGGGTATTTTAGGGCTCTTAAAGTCGCTGATTGTAGAAAGAAACATTAGGGATCTATTAATTAGAGTTCAGTTGTTTGTATTACGTCGAGATTTATTCGTTTTTTGAGATTTTTCTCTCCTTCAAATTTTGCCTTCCTATGGAAGGGGGGACCCTTCTCTACTTTTGCATTTTTTCACAAATTGCAAAAAGGGTATTTTAGGGCTCTTAAAGTCGCTGATTGTAGAAAGAAACATTAGGGATCTATTAATTAGAGTTCAGTTGTTTGTATTACGTCGAGATTTATTCGTTTTTTGAGATTTTTCTTTCCTTCAAATTTTGCCTTCCTATAGAAGGGGGGACCCTTCTCTACTTTTGCATTTTTTCACAAATTGCAAAAAGGGTATTTTAGGGCTCTTAAAGTCGCTGATTGTAGAAAGAAACATTAGGGATCTATTAATTAGAGTTCAGTTGTTTGTATTACGTCGAGATTTATTCGTTTTTTGAGATTTTTCTCTCCTTCAAATTTTGCCTTCCTATAGAAGGGGGGACCCTTCTCTACTTTTGCATTTTTTCACAAATTGCAAAAAGTGTATTTTAGGGCTCTTAAAGTCGCTAATTGTAGAAAGAAACATTAGAGATCGATTAATTAGAGTTCAGTTGTTTGTATTACGTCGAGATTTATTCGTATTTTGAGAATTTTCTATTCTTCAATTTTTGCCTTCCTATAGAAGGGGGGACCCTTCCCTACTTTTGCATTTTTTCACAAATTGCAAAAAGGGTATTTTAGGGCTCTTAAAGTCGCTGATTGTAGAAAGAAACATTAGGGATCTATTAATTAGAGTTCAGTTGTTTGTATTACGTCGAGATTTATTCGTTTTTTGAGATTTTTCTCTCCTTCAAATTTTGCCTTCCTATGGAAGGGGGGACCCTTCTCTACTTTTGCATTTTTTCACAAATTGCAAAAAGTGTATTTTAGGGCTCTTAAAGTCGCTAACTGTAGAAAGAAACATTAGAGATCGATTAATTAGAGTTCAGTTGTTTGTATTACGTCGAGATTTATTCGTTTTTTGAGATTTTTCTCTCCTTCAAATTTTGCCTTCCTATAGAAGGGGGGACCCTTCCCTACTTTTGCATTTTTTCACAAATTGCAAAAAGTGTATTTTAGGGCTCTTAAAGTCGCTAATTGTAGAAAGAAACATTAGAGATCGATTAATTAGAGTTCAGTTGTTTGTATTACGTCGAGATTTATTCGTTTTTTGAGATTTTTCTCTCCTTCAAATTTTGCCTTCCTATAGAAGGGGGGACCCTTCTCTACTTTTGCATTTTTTCACAAATTGCAAAAAGGGTATTTTAGGGCTCTTAAAGTCGCTGATTGTAGAAAGAAACATTAGGGATCTATTAATTAGAGTTCAGTTGTTTGTATTACGTCGAGATTTATTCGTTTTTTGAGATTTTTCTCTCCTTCAAATTTTGCCTTCCTATGGAAGGGGGGACCCTTCTCTACTTTTGCATTTTTTCACAAATTGCAAAAAGTGTATTTTAGGGCTCTTAAAGTCGCTAATTGTAGAAAGAAACATTAGAGATCGATTAATTAGAGTTCAGTTGTTTGTATTACGTCGAGATTTATTCGTTTTTTGAGATTTTTCTCTCCTTCAAATTTTGCCTTCCTATAGAAGGGGGGACCCTTCCCTACTTTTGCATTTTTTCACAAATTGCAAAAAGTGTATTTTAGGGCTCTTAAAGTCGCTAATTGTAGAAAGAAACATTAGAGATCGATTAATTAGAGTTCAGTTGTTTGTATTACGTCGAGATTTATTCGTTTTTTGAGATTTTTCTCTCCTTCAAATTTTGCCTTCCTATAGAAGGGGGGACCCTTCTCTACTTTTGCATTTTTTCACAAATTGCAAAAAGGGTATTTTAGGGCTCTTAAAGTCACTAACTATAGAAAGAAACATTAGAGATCGATTAATTAGAGTTCAGTTGTTTGTATTATGTAGAGATTTATTCGTTTTTCGAGATTTTTCTTTCCTTCAAATTTTGCCTTCCTATAGAAGGGGGGACCCTTCTCTACTTTTGCATTTTTAGAGCTGCCCTCTACCTTCTTCGTCAACGCGAGACTCGAGGAGAAACAGAAAAAGACGCCGGAAAGAATCTCGTGTGTTTATTAGTATCAATTATTTAGAGTAAGATGGAAATCCTTCTTGTGAAGATATAAAAATGAACGCGGGACGAATTAAAATTTATATGCGTGCGATAAATAAATAAGCGACGTTTAAATATTTGATTTTCGTGATGGGAGCGACCGCGAAAAAGGGTGGTACGGAGATAAGAATGAAACTTAATCGTTGTTTAATTTGGTGCCATAAATTCAAATGGGGTTAGCATAATAAGGGACCAAAATTAATGGGATCTTTTTAGGATTCCCACAAACTATAAATTACAAAAAAAAATTGATCGCTTTCGGATCAAAATATTCATACCAGTTATGCAAATTCAAGGTGATTCTTGGTGGAATTAATTGAGCCGTAACATTTTATTCTATTGTCGTGCATTTCATACGAAAGCTCCTCCACTTCGAATTCCCGATCCTTGACATTTTCAGAACGTTTTCATATCACCGTTCGCAAATTTTAATTTAGCAATCAGAAATTTCGTTTAACGTATCAATCACAAAACAACTGCTCGCAACTTGATGGACAATTTAAAGTTATTAGTAAAATGGCAATCAAAGAATTCCAATCGCACCGATGTTCCCAGTCGTGAACGTTCTCGAAGCAGCTGGGAATAATACGATTTTTACATAAATCTACATATCGTCGAAACGCGCCTCTTTCACTCTTCTTTCCCATTACCAACGTCCGCGGCCACTTCCGGTACTTCTTCGTTTCGTTTACCTTAAAATCGTGACGAAGATTTAAAATTATCATCGTTTCTTTTACGCCTGCATGCATAGTTTCCTTTTCGACTCGAAAATACCATTCTTAACGCACCATCATCAACAGCATCGTTATCGACCAGCATCGTGGCTAAATAATAAACGAGGAAATAACAATAACTCTTTTACTTTATGATCGCCAACAATGAACGGTTAGTGGTTGTTAACACACTTGGCGATTAGAGAAATTTGCGCCGAGCGAACGTCGTTAAAAACAATTTGCGTGCAACAATTGACGAGCGCGTTAGGCGGAAGGAGACATTTAAACTCGCAAAAGGTTTCGGGAGAATTTCATTAATTCCAATCGAAATTGCAATTATCGCGAGAATGGTAGAACCGAAGAGTTCGTCGTTTATAACGGTCTCGGTTTCTCTCGCCGATTGAATGACGTTTCTAATTTAACATCTCTTAACGCGCGTATTTATTGACGTCGTCCGTTACGTAACACTTTCCATTTATCTATCATCATTAGTGGGAGAGGAGAAGACGCAATCGACAGTGAAAAGAATAAAAAATAATTGATGTGAGAGTGGTTGGTAGCCTTTAATCGCCGGATCGATATCGCCAAATTGAGATCGAAGGAAATCGATAGCGCAGTCGAAAAGAATGTTTAGGAAAGGTTACGGTCTCTTCGCTGCTCGCATCTAAACGGAAACGTATGCGAACACAAAAGCGGGAGGATATCCGGCAGAAAAGCTCGATTGAAATTCAAACGCATTTTCGAAACGAGACGACATCAAAGTGCCGGCGCCGAAAATTGAAGAGGACGTCGTTTTATTGTTCGAATCTGGAAATAATTTCTCCCGTTTCGAAAACGTGTGCGAGTCTCGCGTTCGTCTCTTAACATTTTCCGTTTTCTTTGCCATCGCGTCTTATGTAATTTCGAACAAACAACGAGTGAACGCTTCCCGCGCACGTTAATGGAAGATAATTGCTTTATAAGCGCTTTAAAGTTTACGAAAGCGTTTTAGACGCGCGAGAAGTTGCGTTTTTATCATTATTTATGGGTTTATGATTGGGCGACGGTTGTAAAATGATAAGACCGTTTTGAAATCCAGATAACCCATTTCTAAGTTTTAATAACCTTCAACGCCACGAAATCTCAGCCGAAAGTTAAACGTGTTAATTGGTCGGTTCGTTTAAACAATCAACAATTTCGAGTGTAATCAGGAAACGTACGAAATCGTATCGAAAATTAATATATCTCCAGGTGAAATACCCATTATATTATTATTATTATTAAATGAATTGCATTTAAGCAAACAATTATTTGAAAGATTCGAAACTTTTCGTGCCATATATGGCGATCCTTTCTATGCTCATTTATTTTAATTTCGATTCTTGTTTCTCTCGTTTCAATAAACAATAATAAAATGGAATAATAATAAAGTTTATAATCTCTCGTAGCGATCGGTAAAGTGGCGAGAGGGGAAAAAGAATTAATTCTTTTACTCGATAATAGACTCATAAATCCCTAATATGTAAAGGCTTTCACCTCGACATCGTATACCATTCGCGCAAAGATGGAAGATAAGTATCTGTCTCCGTACCAAAGTTAATAAACGGCACCAAAAGACGCAGAGAACGAGTAAATGCAATAAAAAAACGGATTGATTGCGATCGAACGGCTACAAGTGTCGAGCAATAAGTTCTAAATCAAACGATTAACATGAGGGAGAGCTTGATTGACGAAATTATTATCGTACACTCGACGGTTTGGATTATAATAATGCCACCGCAAATTTGCGTTTTTTGTTCGCTTGCAATTACTCCTAATTGACATATCACCGTTTGCATGAATTAAAAACGTTTCTTAAATAAACACGTTCAATTTCAAATTGCCAGACATTCGCGATTAATTATCGAGCAAACGGGAAAAAAATAAGGATATTGTAAAAATAATTAATGAATGTTAAATAATAAACTGCGAATAAGTATGCAGTTTCTTAAGGTGTGTCCCCGTGCAAACCGCGCGTACGTATCTTTCGCTCTATCGGAATCTATTTTAATGCCCGTGCAATTAATAATTTTCTAAAATAATTAAACGTAATTAACGCGATAACGATGATTATAATGCAACAAAGTAAGTTGTTTGCAGAGCGATAACGGGCGCGAGATGGAGAGAGAGAGAGAGAGAGAGAAAAGTCGAAATGTAGAAAATTCGATTTGTAAACCATAAAATAGGTTAACTAATTAATTTATAGTTTGCAGAGAGAAATAATCCAACAATGGATAATTTATTAGCGTTTAAAACGCCTCCTCCGCTCTGCAAATCCTAGCAATTCGCAAACCTTGAAACGTATGGCGATCCCGACGTATTATTGTTATTGAAATTCCTCACTCGACTGCTCAATAAACAAACGAGAGGCGAATTCAGAAACGGTAATTGCGAATTTAATTTTCGGCCAGAATTCGTTTCGCTTTAGAAAGTTTCTCGCGCGGAGACGAGGGAAGAGAAAAAATGTACCCCATTAATTAACCGCCGGATTACATATTCGAGATGCGAGATACGCGAAGAATTCGATTCTCCGCTCCAAACAATATAATAACGAAAATTTCGACGATAAGGATCTCCTCGCGTCCATGAATATACTTTCGATATTTTATTATTAACAAAATAAATAATCGTCAGATTAGTGAATAGTCACTTTTTCTTTTTCTCCGATCCCGAGATATTATTCATCGAGAAGAAAAGTGTCCAATTTTGAAATGCGAAGAAAAGTGCGAAAGTAAAAGTGGACTTTTTACCGATCAAAAGACGAATTTGAAACTTCGAAGCAGTAATCGCTTCAAAATCAAAAGAGGAACCTTCCAATGCGTTTTGAGATTGAAACGGTCCGTTGGGAAATGGGTGAACGATGAGAATCTGGTAAGCGAAAAAGAACCAAACGAACGGAACAACGGTTTTTCCTTATTAACAAGCACCAAATATGGACGGCTTCTCTGTTAGATATCAATGAGAATCGAATATTGTTATTCTTGTTGCCAGTAAAGCCGGTGGAACAGGGTCACGGGGTCCGTTTTGCGAGAGGCCCGGAAGTGGAGAGCAACACGTCGCGTTTACGATGTGCTGTTAGAGACGAGGGTATTAGAGAGAAGGAAAGAACGAAGACGAATAAAAACAGATGTGTACGATGGACTGGAGGGTCCAAGAAGGACACGATCGATCTAATACCCAATGCACTTTCACCTTTCCCCCGAAGACATTAACAGTATTGTTATTACAGCATGTCACCAGGGGCCATAACGTATAAATCTTAAACGAGGCAACAATTAAAAAAGAAACAGTGACCGATTTGATTTTGGCGCAAACGGCCAGATGTTTATTACGATCGTTTCTTGTTATTCCACCGAAAACGTTTTGCATCTTCGGCTTGAAGAAGACGAAGAAGAACGAGGAATGTGGTTGAAGTAATAATAACAAAAAGGAGCAACATCGATAAATATCGATACCAATTAAATGTACGAGGCAAGATCACATGCGCCCATTTTTCTTGTCGTTGCATTTCTTCGCGATATTCTCGCAAAATAAATAAAGACCGATTCGCCGAGTGCGATAAGGCTGGAATGTAACGGACAACCGATCATCATCTTCTCGCTTTTTAACTCCACACTTCTTCATCATCATTTTGCCTCAGCAGCGAGTTTAAATAAAGTACGCATAATTGCTTAATGAACGGATTCGCGATGAATTATTATGATTCGTCGGCGATGAGAGAAAAAGTGCTCGTCTTTAATTTAACAATAACTAATGGCATCGACAAAAAGGAAGGACGAGAGGCATTAAAAGAACGACGATCATTGTAAAAGGATCGCAATCGAAAAAGAGTGAATTATTACCATCGAAAATGATTTAATACGTGCTACAAGATGTGGAAAAAGAAGTTGAAAACAAACGAGATTATCGACTGTCGATGGTTAAAGACGAAGAAACAGTGGTAGATGGTTGTTGTAAAAATTCGGCACGCAGAAATCAAATAAATCGACATTTTGCCATTTGTAAACTAATTTCGGCCAAACTTTGCACTTATCTCTATGACATTTTGCAACAACAAAAATGTTAACCGCATCTAATTGCCTCGCGAAAAAAGGTGCGAATATTTTGATTGATTTGACAACAACGAAAAAAAAAATGCTGACGATAATAAATATTAACGGTGAGAACCGATTGTTCGTGTTGAAGTTACGTGCATTATATTGTTATTATATGTCAGTAATAACGAAACAAATTGTAAATGTCTTCAGGTGGAATTATGTAACAACAATAACAACCACCAAGCAATAACTTCTTGTGCTTTCCAGCGCGAATTCGCGGAGTTCCAATTGCCACGAAGCCAGCAACAAAAAGCCCTTATCCTAATTTTGCTTTGCGATAAAAATGAGACATCGATATTCGGTTTTCGCGTCGAAAGTGAAAGCAATTTTAGCGAACGGAAAGTCCGATTCTCGATTTCCGTCTTTCTTCTCTGCGTGCGACGGCCTTTTAAGACTTATTAGAGAACGCTTCATGAGCAAACAGACGCGAGCGAAGAGAGAAAGAGATCGAACACCCCGTAGAGCGTTCCTTTTTATATACTTTTTTGTTCTGGTACCTCTAACATTATCATTATTATACGGGTTATTATTATAATTCCTCGTCGTCATCGTCGTTTAATCACTCCTCTTCGACTCCGATACACTCCATCGTAGCACGGATAATAACAAATTAATTGGGAGGGATTCCGTAAGATTCCGCCGGAGGACGACGGGCAATTTACACGGTTCTCGAGAGAAGGAAGTTTGCTTTGCGCTCGCAACTATCCATTATCTTACGGCGTTATCCCGATCGTAAATTAAGAAATAGAGCCTAAAAGTATCGACGGACGCTCACCTCGACCACACGCGACGATTCCTGACCGCTTTCACCGCCGCATCTCGCGCTGATAACCGCACTTGCCGCCTCCTCTTCCGTTTCCTCGTCCGCGCCGCGGCCTCCGTCGCCGAGCTCCCGCGGCACCGCATCGTTGAGCGACGACGACGCGACCGACTCCAAACCGTCACGATCCCTGCATGCGTCGATCGCGTTATCGTAGTACTCGCTCGCCGGCCGCTTGTACTCGACGAGATTCGCCGCGCTCGGCGACTTCGACGGATCCCAAACGTGTGCCTCCTCGTAGACATCGTCCAATTCGTTGACCTCGCACTCGTTGATCTCGATGGCACGATCGATGTACCACGACGACGAAGACGTCCGTCTCTTTGCCGGCGAGTGGCGTCGCTCTACCGTCGATGGCGGTAGATTGTAGCTGGTGGCCGAACCGTAGCCGTCGACGAAGCCGTCCACGTCGCCGCCGGTTCCTCCGCCGGGATCGTTCGACGACGTGCGGTTGCCGATCGCGTTCTTGCACCGCTTCAGGTAGTTCTTCACGCGTTTCGTCTTGCTCTTGCGCGTCTCGTTGCGTCGCGAGAAGTCGTCGTCCGGCTTCGCGGCGACGGCGGCCGTCGACGTCTCGTCGCGTTCGCGCCACGATTCTTCGTCGTAGGATAACGCGTGGCGGCCGGTCGGCGTTACCTGAAACAGATCGGAATGTAGTGAACTTTGCGGCGATTAATATTGTTAATAGGTTGGTATTGTTCGATGGAATGCTTCGTTTACTTCTTGCTTTCAGGTGACGAATCGTTCGATGACGATCGGACGGGCGACAAGGATTCAAAATAAATGTTTTACTTTGCAACTTTTCCTGTGCGCGCGTGTGTGCGTGGAGATCAAAGGCAATAAACGAAATTAAATAATTGCTCAAGAGGTGTTATGCAACGGCGATGGATAGAAATAAACGAGCTTTTTCTCTCGGATTATAAATTAAAGGTCGCTCTTCTAGATTGGAGGAATTTCTGAAATCGGCGGTGCTCGCAACTTGATAAATGATTTCTTTGGCGAAAACTAGCAAATAATCAAATTCCGTTCGCTCTTAGGCGAATTGGAGGCTACTTAACGAACCATCCTCGGTTTCGTCATAATGATGGATTAAATGCGAAACGACCGACGATGATGATGATGTTGTCGATCATGATCTTCGCGATGATGAAGAAGCGATTAATAGTCGCCATTTGCACAAAACAGAACGATCGATCATTTTTTTTGCAATGCGAGAAAAGCAGCGAAAAAAAAAAAAACGAACACGCGAGCTGCAACATTAATTTCGTTATGCAATAGTTTGCATTTCGCGAAAAGAATTTCATTTGCAAACGGGCAACAAAACGAAATAAAAACTTTCACCCGAAATCAAATTAAATAATAATCGGGCGGTTCGCGTTGAATGGCAAGAATTCGCGTAAAGATGTTGCGTTCGCGATTCTAAATGAACGTCGGGCCGTTGAATTACGGATGCGTTCCGTATGCAAATTGGATTTGGAAACTAGTTCGTTCGAATGTGCCGCGGATAAGATCGAAAGCGCAAACGTAAATACGTGAGTTAAACGTTCGCTGAAATTAGGAGGAAACCAACGACGATCTCGATGGGAATTGGAATCGTTTGTCTTCGTACAATTGTTTAATTCGCGACCAGATAATCTCGCTATCTTCATTTCCATCCAATTTCGCCTTCTCTATTAGACTTCGGCTACTTCCCCGCACTTTCATTTAAATAAAATCACAGTTCAACGACCCGTCCCGAATCCCTTCGGACCTTCTTCTTGCTGCCGCAACTTTCAAACACGCAAAACCTCAACTCACCGAATAAAATGACCGAAAAAAAGACAAAAGAAAATTAAAGTTCCCATAAAAACCGTTCCTCCTGCATCGTTTGCCTCTATTCTCCTTCCAGTTTCCACGTTTCTTTACGGTTAGCATTGTTTGTTTTGCCAGAGGAAATTGTGCAGCAAATAAAATTCGTTTCCTCTCATTTTCATTTTTAGCCGCGATCCCGTGCAAAATTAGATTCGAACGTAAACGGAAACGGCAGACGGCTTCGAAAGGGGTGATCGCCCTAAGAAATGTTTGCATTGCGGCAAATCGAGACCGAGGACGACGTTGATGATGGTTTCCTTTTAAAGGAATCAATACCATTATGCTAATTGATCGTAACAACCGAATGAACGGGTGGATTTTCTTCGGGGAAAAACTGCATCGCTCGCCCCCTCGTAATAACAAAAGGAAATAGTTGTTTTGCGTGGGAAACGTTTTCCCTCTTCGTAGCAATACGAGCAGGATTGTTTTGCTTTGTGGCGAAATAAACCTGATTAAACGGTCGAGTTTATTTCCTCCTCCGGTCTTTCATTCAGTTTTCATCGCTCCCTTTTTCCTATTCCGTCTTTTATTACATGCGAGCTCGTAAAACGTTGGCCGGCACGAAACCGACCCATAAAAACCAAACTTATTATGGTTGTTAAGTGCGTGGAAAAACTACGAAAAGGAAACAGGATTTTCCGAAAATTTGATTTGAAAAATTAAATCCTTTACCATTTCGCTAAGAATCAATTTAATTTCTGCAACTTGCGCAACCGTTACTCAACAACCGATCGCAAATTGGACCCATTTCGTCGTTAATTAATTAGCCAGTGACGCAATAAAATTGAAATTGAAACGTAATCGAGTGCGACGCTAATTGGCACGTTTCGTGCCGAACGCATTAATTTTTCGATCTTTTAAAAGCCTTTAAACTCTAATTTGCATACGTCGAATAGAAACAAAACTATTGCAAGAAAATATCCGTTCCCCACGTGTCTTTTTAAGCCCTTTTTGTTTCGGTGATTAACGAACGCCCTAGAGGATTCGATGGCGTTTAACAACAACAACAACGATCGACTGCAAACCGATAATAAGCAAGATCTACAATTTACTCGTCTTCACCTTTCTGTGTCTTCTAATCATCGTAAACGACGTGGATTATCGTCGTCGCTCATTTTCGAAAAGTCCCATACGATTCGAATGCGTTACCGGTCCATTAGCTCTCGGCAGACAATAGCAACTGGCGGCCGTGCCCAAAAGTTTCGATCCTCCAGCAGCGGGCACCTTTGTTCGATTCAACATTCGAACGCGGTAACTTATTCCGAATGACGACAGCGACGACAACGCAGATAATGATGATGGCTTCCGGTTATTTTGTATTCGACTCCTGTTCACTCGCTTCTTGTGTATGTCACATCCTGTTCGCTTCGTTCACTCTTTCTCGCACTGCGTTTAACAACGTGCACAATACGTCCATTATCAATTGCGGGCGATTTTATGCACGAATCGACGAAAACGTAGTGCAACGAGAAGCGATAGAAACTCGGTCAAACCCGATTGATCGATACGGGAGCAAATGAAGGGAAACGAAACGGTGTCTTTGTGTCTCTAATTCCACGACAATCACACGGCGCTTAATACGTGCACCAGGTGCGGCCACGTGACGCTGCCGGATCGATTCGTCGGCGGTTTTCTTTTTAACGATTTAATAAACCGAGCAAAAGCGATCGCGAGAAGAAAAACAAATACGAAATAAATTAACCGTCTCCTGCGACCGTTCTCTCGCGTCGATCGGATTTTGTAGTTTAATTGCGGTTTCGCATGTTCGCAAGTACGATATTCGATCGAAAACGAAATCTCTTGTTAATTAAAAAAACGCACCGACCGACCGACCGACCGACTCTTCGCTTAACACACATAGAGGAATCGGGCGAAGGAAAAGGAAGGAGAAGACGAAAAGGAAAAAAGGTTCAAGGATGCGTCCTACATAGTTTTTTCCGTTCGTAATAAAGCAACCACAAACTAATTATTCTAACCGAGAACGTTCGGATCGCACTCACGCTCTCAACCAATTATTCTACAAGAAGAAATTCCTTCGTTCTCGTTACTGACACACGAATCTCCATGCGGAGAGGCACCGCGAAGAATGTCACGCCCACGGAAAAATGAATTGCTCGCAAGTAGCACTTAATCGTTGCCGAAATAAAAAGTTTTGGTGAACGATGAAAGAAAAGAAAACCGACCATTCGCGAGCGGAACGCAGCACCGAACCGAGACGCACGCGGCGGCGAAAGTGACGGTCGAAAGGCGCCGCGACGTTTGTGGGCATGAGCGTCCGTGCGCTCGTCTCTTTTCAAACAATTTTCCGTCTCTTTCTCGACGGTTGCCCTTTGCTACAAAACGAGAGCCTTTCGATAAGCGATCAGCACAATCAGAAACAGAAAATTCTTGATGCCGTCGAAAACACGAAGCACAATGTTAAGGTTTTGCTCGAAGGACAACTTTTTCTTAATTCGAAAAAGGCAACGCTGTTTTGGCGGCGGTGGCCGTTATAAAATCAGCCGCAAAATTTACCGAACGTCCCTCTTATTATCCGCAACCATCTATTCAATTTATCGCGGAAATTCCCCCCCAAAAATGTCTGCCCATCGACAATTATGTGCATCTTTTCCCATCAAACCGTTGCGATGAACGTTCCTCTTTCTCTTTCTGCTCCTGCAGTGCTGCGGTATTAATAATTCGGTTAACGCAATGATTTATAATCCCCTAATCCACGAGGAATATTTATTTGCCAACTACGACAACAACAGGAACTTCCCCGTTGGGAATATTACAATTGGAAAATCGAGGGGATCTCCTGCACGAAACTGTAAATGAACTTCCGAATTTCTATCGGTCTTTCCCATTTAACACGCGGAAGACGAATGAATGCGATCCAATCGATCGATCGCGAGGAATCCTATTGTCTTCCGCCTAACAAGCCGCCCCACGATGAAGAGGCGAGTGGTCAAAATAGTAATTAAAATTGGAAAAAGTAAAAAACGAAGCCCGACCCGTACTTTCCTAGTCATCTTCTCGTTTAGGACCCGATTACCTTCGCGCTTTGTAATTAACTCTCCCCAACTAATTATAAAAGTTATAATTAAAAGAATGGACGGAGAAAGATAATAATAAACAGTTCTCTGATCGGGATTAATAAAGAGGCCCGTCAAAAAGTGATAATAAAACGATTCGAGCGAAGGAGATTGGAATCCTCTTTCGAATTTTAATGATGGGTTATAATGGAATTGTCAGCAATCGTCCGTTACTCAATACCTTTTTAAAAGCTGCGATTCGCTTTGTTCCTCGTTATGGCATCGAAAAGAGATTCTTCTGGAGTTACCACATCGCGTCCTCCGACAGCATTATTGATTTGTGAGTTTAAATTAAATTAACAAACCAAAAAAAAAAAAAAAGACGACACGTGAACCGCTTTCCCGTCTCTCTTTGTTAATTAGCCGATGGAGAGATGCGTGGAATTACACGTGTACGAAACGTGAGAATCCCTTGAGTGGCAACAGAGCCAAAGGCGAAATTGCGTTCCTTCGAAGTTGAGGGCCACTTTGTAGGTCAAGTTGGTGGTCAATACGTCCGATATTGTTGAACGCCGTTCGAGGAATATTAACACTCAACAAATTCGGCTTCAGCAAAAAAAATAACGCGTATAATTCGGATTTAAACGTTGAAATTGAATTAGAAACGGTCGATACAACAACCTTCGGTGCATTATTTAATAGCTAATTTCCCTCCATTGTTCGTATGTGCACGGTCTCTTTTTTGTTCTCCTTCTATTGTTGCAATATTTACGCGAGTAATCGAGACGTCAATACGAATCGTACGTTTCGTGCCGATTATTGCACGTGACATTTGCAAAAGAATGAAACGAGTCCGTTCAATTATAATTAATAAATCTATAACGCAAAAATTACGACAAAAAATGTGTGGGAGATCGAGCGGCTACCGTTTGGCTTCAGTTGAAGAAGGCGAGAGAGCGAATTGGGCCAAATGCGAGAATTAATCGTTTGTCGAAAGGAAAACGACAATTTTACGATTTTTCTCTCTCGCGATTATCGGCGAAGAACGAAGTCGGTTTCTTCGTACTTGCATAATTACATTTTGCAACGTTTATTTTTATTTTGTCTGGGTGTAGTTTAATGATATTAATAATAATAGCAGCGGAGAGGACCGCACCTTTATTTAACTAAGCAAAAAAAGTTACCATGAACCAAAAATACCTTGCAATGCTTCGGCCACCCGTTCAAATCTCGCACGAGATTTTACGACAGCCATAAATCGAATTCCAAAGCAAAGTTTCCGATGCCCAAACCCCGACGACGTCTTCGTCTCATCGTTCGAAATAACGAAAACGAACAATCGCGCGGCATCTAGAAGCGAAAGGTCGAATATTGTACGTTCGAGGTGGAAGAATGCTTCCGATAGAAAAAGGAAATCATACGCCGGCTGGAGGAAACGATCATCCGCGTCTAGTTTAAAATCCAACTTCCTCGCGTCGCTTTAACGGAAGAATGCCCCAGATACTTTTGGCGAACTTCCTTTTAATTATCAATCGCCAATTTTCTTCGCACACGAATTGACGTTCCACGAGACGTTGATAACGTTAACACATCAAAGCTTTAACTTCGGTTGCGGCCGCAGTAGTTCGAGAAGCAAATTCGATGGTCGAGGAAGAACAAGATAATCGCGCTAACGCTAACGTTTGTTTAGTTCTTTTATGGACATTAAAACCGCTCCCACAAGTTATTTATGTTGTTATTTATATAATATTACACACGGTGTACAAAAGGAGCCGATAAAACGTTCGGTTCGTTCGATTTGCGAACTCGATTCTCGCTCGCGCGGTTCGAAAAGTAAAAGACGGAAAGGAAAAATTACGTGGGCGCATTTTGAATCGTTCCTCGAATTAACATGTCATATGCAATAATAATACGAATAATAACAAGGAGCACGGCATAAACCGCACCTTCGCTTCGCTACCTATTTAATATACCATCTTATTCGTTTCCCTTCTTTTTTTTTTAATTTTTCTCCCATCTAAATTCAGCAAAATTTTATTTCCTTTCCACTCATCCAACATCTGATCGTATTCGCAAATACCGTCTTCTCATCCATCCAAGCATTTGTGTGTGTGGTTGTGCGAAATTACCTTTTAACTTATTGCTTTATAGATGACGTTTAATGGCGCGAGCGGGCGAATTATTAATCGTCCGTGACAGAAATAATAAAGTGCGTTTATTAAACACGCGCAAACAAGAATGTCGTAAATTATTGTCCATGATCAAGTTTATTGCAAGGGAAAACCGCTTCGCATCACCTGCACGAAGCCAGTTGCGAAAACTCGCGACTTGTAGCCGACGACCGAATTTGGTGGATGCGCCAGGATTGTATGTTCGACGTAACCTCAATCGGAATAAATTTAAAGCATTTTTAGCGAAACCTTGCACAAATTTGCAAAAAGATTGTTTTTTCTTAGAGCATCAGAATATTTTTCTGTTTGTCATA
This sequence comes from Hololepta plana, assembly GCA_963695495.1. NCBI lineage: Eukaryota > Metazoa > Arthropoda > Insecta > Coleoptera > Histeridae > Hololepta > Hololepta plana. The sequence goes on from OY968840.1 coordinate 3,106,486, forward strand.
AAATTGTTAAAATAAATCGCAAAAATCCTCTTGTTAACGCACTCGCGCGAAAATTATCGTACAGTTTATTATTACGCAAAAACTTGAAAACAAAAATGAATCGTATTACATAAACGATTTAGCAAATTGTAGAATGCAAATATTTGATGAGCGTTTAGGTAATTGGAAATCGAAATATTCAATGCGACACAAGGTTCAATAACAACAATTGCGAAAAAGTACAAGGTTCTCCATACAGACTTTTGCATTTAAATTCCCGATTTAATGCAAACGTATTCGCGATTCATTTCGCCCGAATTATTTTTAGACATTATCTCATCTCACGTAATAATATTAATAATAAAACTGCGATCGCTTGGGTCGAAAGAAAAATAAATAAATAAACGTGGCAAAATTAGCATAAATTTAAATGCAATTCGATCCGCATATAAAAAATATATCGCAAGATCTTATGCCTGAATCGGATAACGAACGGTTCATTTTGTGGACGGTTAAAACGTTCCTCAAATTTACAAATCGTTCTTCGCCCAAAAGATATCGTGAATCACTTGTTTCTATTCTTAAACGATTACGGCTCGAAACGCGATGAAGAGCTGCGTTTTTTTTTTAATAATCCGCAAGTTACGCTATTTATTGCGAAACTAGTTTTCTTCGGCTTCCGTCCACTATCTCGATGGCTACTTATTTGGGCGCGCTAATAAAGGAGGAACAGAAGGATAATGCGCGATATAATGGCGTTGTGAAATGTTTCTTATTATTCTCGAAGCAATTTAATAATAATAAGAAAATATTTTTGCCGTAAATGGCGAGAGACAATAATAACGCTAATCTCTTTTTGCATTTACAACGCGTTGCATTAGCAATGATGAATAAAAAAGGAGCGCTGAACGATAGAAGCAAGAAAGTCTCTTTGTGCCCTTTACATTTCGCTGCTTTTTAATATCGAGCCCAACATCTAAGGAAGTTATCTCGAGTGAAACAATATCGCTTTTTTTCTGTTTCCATCTCGGGCAATAAATTAATCTTTAAGGGCAATTAGGACGAATAAATTGAGGCAAAATGGCAATAGGAACTAGTTCTCGTATACATTTCTTTAAGGGAAATGGGTCAACAAAACGTTCGAATTCGAAACATTTTTTGCAATCTGCAAAATCGTTCCAAACCCATTCCGCGAAATCTGAAAATGGGGAACGCTTAACGAACAAAACTAAGTGCAATCGGCGAACGTGCTAATTTGGCCTTGTTCGCAAACTAAAAGAACCGTGAAACTTATATAATCCTCAACAATAATTATCCTCATTGTTATTAAATAATTCATATATTGTTTCCTAATAAACTAATTCTAAAAACGGATAGAACGCCTCCTCCCCGATTCGCGCGAATTATTATTGCACAAACGCGCGCTTATATAACAAAGAGACTCATCCATTCGGCTTAAGAGCGAATTGGCCGCCATCGGAGCGACGTACTGGCGAACAAAGGCTGGCGAAAAAAGAGAAGAAAATCGACAAAAGTTTACGGTACGATTTGCAAAATTTCCGTGGGTAGACGGATTTAATTAGTGCTCCCATCGTGATCGGACGTTTATTACCGATTCTATGCTTGGCCCCGTGGGACACACTTTTTCGGATGCCGTTAGGTTCCGTTAGTTCTCGGGGAACAAACGACCAAACGACGTAGTAACACAAAAGAAGACATACGATGACAGTCGTAAATTTAAATCAACGTTCGTTTAAGAAACGCGTAAAATTTTGTTGTCCGATCAACGAACAACCAAAAGCAATTGTTACACGCGGAGTTTTGAGGATGAACATGATCCACAAATCGATCGATTTGCATCGCTTCTACTTACGTAATTTAACGAATTCCCTTTGTGTAATCCTAATCTGACCGACGAGTACTTCTTCATGAACACCCTCCACAACACATACGCCATTATCACCGATGCTTTAAAACAAAAACGAGTAATCACGAGACTTTTTAAGGCACTAATTTTCGCACATATTCCACTGAGTTAACTGTCAATTCAAAAGCGATAAGCATTATTTATTGTCAAAGTAGAGGCAGATCGATTTCTTTTGCAATTGGAAGTCACCGAAGTTTAATGGTTGCTGAGGCACTATGAATTATAAAAGAGGAAGAATCACGTTTTAGCTTTGAATAGCGACGGAGAAGATGCAATTTTCCTTAATTTTTCGCAACAATTATATAATGCCGCCGAAAATGCGGGGAAGCACTTTCGATTCGACAAATTAACAGGTAGATAAATTAATTAAAGAGAACTTGTAATGCGAGCGTTAAAACCGAGAACTTTCCACGTTTCCCTTTCGAACGAGACGAACACGTTCGAAATTGCGTTGCTTTTGCATTAAATTCGCTCGCTTTTCATTTCCATGTAATTCATACCGCGTTTAAATAGCGCACGTATAAAGTTACATCAAAAGGCACAAACACACGCGTGTATTGCTGCTTTGTTGTTTCGTTTGATTAATGTATGTGCTGCAATTAAAGAAATAATAGCGTTGTTAACGATTTCATTTGAAAATGGAAAGTAAGTCCGGGCGACGATTAAAAGAAATTGCGGTTTGCAAAGAGGGAAATTCTTTACCGAAATAACCGACTAAAAATGTTGATAATGACGGCGGAGGATTGATTTTTAAGCGGATTCGCTGGCACCAAAATCGAAAGAATAACAATCCGAAATAAGTGTAACAATGCGAACAAAGAGGTTATTTTTGGTGTAAGAATGAAGACGAAGCAGCGCGGTCGAGTACTCGCTTGGAATTCTGTTTTAAGAGAAAATTAAGCCATACAATTCAATTTCACATGCTAAATTCGCGTTTCTTTTTTTATTGCGCCTCATCTCTTAATCGAGCGCAACGTTCGTTTGGAATACATTTGAATAATTAGAAAGGAAAGACGAAGAGCGCTCGGAATTAATTAGTGTTAAACGAAGAGGAAAATTGCGAGAAACAATCGCGCGCTTTTGGGCTAAATTATTAAATTTAATCGCTCGTCCGGCTGCCCCCAAAGGGCAGCAACGCCGGAAGGAATTTTGCGACGTTTTACCTCCCACGCGTTTCAATTATTCCGTACCGTTTGAATTATAAATGGGATCTACAACGAAAAGCACTTGACTTGATGGCGATTTTGCCAAAAAAGAAAACGCGCAAACAGTTGCAATTCTACGATTTAATTGCTCTACTAATTTTTTGTTCTCGCTTAACGGGGACGGTGATCGCTAATGGATTTCCTTTTATTGGCCAATTGTTAATGGAACAATAGCTGAAGACCACTAATTAATTGCACCCAGATAGGCAAAAGGCAGACGCTTCGATTCCGGAATCCGGTTTAAGCAGTAAAACTAGTACGAAATTCGTCAAAAATCGTTTGCGAAATTCATTTTTTTTTTGCCGGAATAAAAACACCAATTGAGGATCAAACCGATCGTAAACGATTCGATTTTTATATTTTTAGAAGATGACAGAACCGCGCGATTGTTGCGATAAATTAATTTGCAAAAGTAGCAACGTTCAGGGTCACATTTAATAATTAGCCACTAATCGATTCGAATTGCGTCAAAAGACCTTCTCGCTAATATTTTACGTTTGCGATTTAATTAAGATCATTCGTTGCCGTTTAATTCATCGAAGGAGCTGCCTTACTTCGCCTCGAACCCGCAGAACCATCGTTGCAAAAGCACACGGAAACAAATTAACTCGATACGAAACCACTTAATTAATTAACGTATTAACAAACCGACGCCGAAAGCAATCGAAAGAACACAAAAACATTTTTTTTTTAAACAATTTAGCCAATCGATCAACCAGAACTTGTGCAAAATTCGCACGGAAGCAAAAACAATTACGAATATCTTCGAATAGCGCAAAAAAAAAACGTTTATTTTTGCATCGTGCACGCGAGCGATCGGCGACAAACGAAAGAATCGACTGCCGCCTCCTCCTCACTCGCACCAACTACCAACAGCAGCAGCAACACACGACCGCTTTGCCGCAAAAAAACAACAACAAACGTACCATTTTTAATGTATTACGGAACACGTGCTTCTCTATTCTTTCGTTGTCTGTCTTCTCTCGTTGGAAGGAACAACGCACGAGACGCCGAAGCGAAACTGTCAGCACTTTAGCCGAAATCCGATGAGTTTACGCATCAATCGAACGCACTTAAGACTGCGAAATTGATCGATTTCTGCGCGAACATGGTCGATGTTTGCCACAATAACAGAGAAATTGCAATAACCGTTTGACGGCGATTCTCTTTAACGATTTGTTTTGTCTAACGCCGGTCATTACAATCGCTCGTTCTTCACGCTCCGCACGCTCTAAAACCTCTTCGGAGACGCTCGCCGACGAAATCGAAAACGGAATGGAAACCGAAACGAGGCCGTCAAACCGATCGCATGTTTGACTGACAACGCTGAAGAACGTCCCTTCGCTTTTTTTCCCATCTTTTCCTTCCCTTTTTTCCTCTTCGCGTTTTATTCCATTATTATCGAATTCATTTCCGAGGTGTGTCGCCTTCCGTGTAAAAAATCGTCCTCCCTCGCCCTCTTCGTGCCAACGTTATTGTTGCAACGAGTTTAATTAAATTTAACGGAACGAGATCGAAAACGACGAGAAAGTGGACGAAAGGGCAAGAAAAAATTAGCTCAAATATCGATCCTTTGCCTCTTCGCAACCAAAAAAGAAAACAAGAGTTGTTACTGCCCGGATGAAGAGGAAGAATTGTGTTAAGAACGCTACCGTTGTTGTTCCTCGTTGCTCGCAATTAGACGGCATTAATGTGTAACGAGCGATCGGCAAAGTGTAATTAACTCTCGTTTCTTGCGTCTCCTTGAGTTTGTAATGGCGTTTATCTGGCCGGTAAAAATATGTATGTAGGTCAGAATGCTTATCGTGCTGCGACGGTTCACACGCTCCTTCCTCCTCGTTATTTACAGCAATTGTTGGTTTAGGAATAGAATCATGACGGCGAAGAAAGAACCGTTTGGGGTTTCGCTTGTTCGAGCAAAAGAAGAAGATCATAATTGCCGAACAGCAAGTGTTGAATATGCGGAGAAAGGTGTTCGATGGAGGATTTCAACGGGCGTCGTTTCGTTTCTTAATGAACGAAAGAGAAACGGCGGGGAAAAAGTGTTAAACTAATTTGCATCGATTAGTTTTCTCGAATCGACCCGTTAATTATTGCTACGTACCACCTTATTGTTGGTTATTAGACCGTTTTATTGGCAACGTTAAATGGAAACTGCGATCGCTTTCCAATAAATTAGCGTTGCAAAATCGTCATTTCTTGCATTGTTTCGCAATGTTTTCTTTCGCATTACGTCCATCTTGGGATTGGACGAGTGTGGAAGAGAGTTGGCCCATTTTCCCGACTGGAAAATAAACAATTCACCCACACGGAGAGATGCTCGAACCGAACATTCGTTGGATATTACAATAAACATATTTCCATATCGGTACACGAACGTAACCGTAATCTCCATCTGCACCGTCTAATATTATAACGTTTGTTTCTCTTCTTTCAGCTCTTTCCACTTTTTTCTTTGCCTAACAACCTGACCTATAACCTTGCGAATGCAAATGTGTCTCCGGTTACCTTTTTCAAAAGGAAACGTTCGCCTCAATACGATCGGTGCATTGCATGCGGCAAAATATTATATGCAGTTTTGGAAGAAAAATATTTGAATTCGACTATAGACTAGAGATACTTTCCGTTTACTTTCGGTTATAAAATAGAAATTAGAAATGGGGCCTTTTGTTTTCGCGTCAAAAGAAAGTCCCGTAATTAATTAATTATTAACAATAAAAATATGACGATTGCCGTATAATTCATTCGTTTAATTTGGTAACGCATTAATATTAAAATTTCATTCGCGTCTCTTTGGATGATTTATCGGACATTAACCGTCCAAACAAACATCTGCCTCCCATCATCATCATCATCGGATTTCTATATGGTCATTTCTTACAAGAACCGCTCGTTAAACAGGGGCGTTTTACTTTCACTAAACATTACGATCTCAAGCATTATAGGAAAACGCGACGGCAAACAAGAACGTTACCAAAAAAGAAACCTCAAAGAAGTTGCGGAATTCGCGGCTCGTCTATGGAGCCAATTGGCCATCTTGCACCGACAAATTTAATGGCACCAAACGGACACGAGTAACGGCTTTTTATGGGCCCATTGTTTGACGAACGAAGACGCATGTTCTATCGAAGAACTGTCGCTCTGCTCCGTTCAGTTCCTCGTTTTCAACGCGTGCAGTTTACGCACCATCATCAACGTTCGCCCCGGCAATATCTCACGGTATAACAAAGAACCGCTATCGTCGAATCAAAGGCGATGCCAGCGCAAGCGGCCAGGTGCTAAAAATCAACGAAACAATGCGAATCGTTAGGAATAGAACGATGATCCGGTGCGAACGTGTTGTGTGTGTGTGTGTTTCCGTCCACAAACGCTCTGCGCGTTCCACCAATTTGCCGTTAGATCGTCCAGACGGTCGATCCTGAACGCCGACCTCCGACCTCTTTGCGGATGATAGGCAAAACGTGTCCGTTTCGTACGGTATTATTATTATTATCGCAGCGGTGCAATTCAGTTTGTTGTTGTCATTGTCCATCATCCGGTCGATGGCAATTGGCGAGAAGGAGCAACAACAACGACGACGACGCGAAGATCTAACAGCTGTTCAATTCCACCGGACACACCTACTACAACGACGGCTATGTAAAACGTTTATTTTACGTTTTTTAATCGCTGCGTTCGATCTAATTTCGCAAGAGCCGCGGCCAAATGGCATTATGAACCGAGAGTATCGCATTACGAAATGCGATTATTGTTCGTTCGACGATGGCAAATAATTGCCAGTCTTTAATGTCGTCATTATCGTTATGAGTTGTTCTTGAGGAATTCCTAAAATTAAATGTAACGTTTAATAATAAAAGTTTCGCAATCACGGCGAGGACTCGTTTTCTTCCTTCTCCCGCTCTTCGTTCCTTTTCCTATCTAGCAATTCGCGGTAATAATGATAATCAGCGGAATAATAGTGGTAATTTGCATTTGAATGTTATTATCATAACATGAACTCTGAACCTAAGAGAGAGACGTAATGAGGACGCCTTACGATGAAATTCCACTCTCACATAAACGCTTGTTATCGAGATGAATATGCAGAAAGACAGAATCGTCGTTTTGATTTCAATCCTTTTTTCGTTTCGCCCCTTGTCTCTTCAGAAATGAAAGAAAACTTAATTAACGCAGCGCTATTCAACGGAGCGACGTTTTCGGTCGTAAATTCACGTTAGAAATCCGTTTGGGAGTTTTCTTTGTAGGTGGACATCGGGTTTTCACTAGGAGCTCGCCCGGTTTGGACGTTTGCCCAAATAAATCATCGCAACTTTCTTCGCGAGAGAAGATATGGAAATCTTAGAGTTTGCCAATCACGGTTAATCACGTGTCTAAAAAAAAGGGGGCAAGTCCCTCAAGTCTCTGTTAAGGTTCGTGTAATTGACTGCATCCTTAATCGTATATGGTGCAAATTCGTCCTACGGTTAACTTGGAAATAAAAGACGTACCTCGTAAGTGACTTTGGTGGTCGATACGACCAATTTGATGTCGATATTCTCCGGCAAACACTGACCGCAATCCTGGCAGAACATTGTCCTCTTCTTTTTGGCACTCAGCGATCCTCGTTCCTTAATATTCTCATACTTTCGAGTCAATCACATGCGTCGAACGTATTGCTCACATTAACTGTATACTCCATTTACACGGATGATTCAACTTCAATTCCACTCGCCAATTAAGGTATTAATAATTAATTTCACATTATAAGCACGTACGTAATTAATAGTATCTCTTTAAAAAGAAGCTCTACCACCGGTGTCTTGACTGCTAAAATGCAAAAACGGAGGAAAACGTTAAACCAAAGGGAAGGATATTTATACGTGTGCGGCCGTATTACTACTTACTTTGCGAAAAGACGATATTAGCATAGCGAAAATTAAAAACAACGATTTCTCGTTGAATTTTATAAATAGAAACCTCACGTAATGGTCTAACGTTTGAACCGTAGTTAAAATAAAAAAGAATATATAGGTAATAATAAAAATAGCATTGTTTTGTTTTTAACCAATACCCAATGCCTTCTTTATATTACTTCTTGGTAACATTACCTTGATGCCTCTAACCATCATAATCAGGATACAAGTATAAAATTACTGTTTGCACATGATTATTGTTATTCCCTGATTATGTAAGATCAATTAATTTTGCACTAACATTAAATTTTTTGTTGAAAACGAAATAAAAACAACACTTTTCGAAATGAAGATTGACTCCGCGACTGCTGCGCCACTACTTTACAGTAGCGACACTAGGAATGCAGTGTACCAATAAATAACTGTAATATTTTGGAAATTTTAAGCAATTATAATAATTAGGATTTAAAATCAAGATTTTAATTAGTAAATGCGCTTAATTATTTTATGTGCGGTACCATTTTTCACAGAGATACATTGAATCTCGCGCCATCTGTACGCAGTATATCTACAAATCTGCTGTTTCAGAAGAAGAGGCACCAAAACTCGAATTTCCATTTAAAATATAGTCAACTCTTACAAATTATGTGCAAAATAATAATAAATATCTCGCCAAAAACTATCGTTCACATAATTTATTTAGATTTTACAAAAATAGATATAACTATAATAATACAGACGTATAACTTATTAAAACACGTTCATTAAATTGACATATGTTTGCGTTGCACGTGGATATAAAGATTTGCTTTTCTCTTACTGGAAAACGTACAATAAATGCATTTGAAGCATTTCAATTTGCCGCAATCTAACACCTGATGGGCGTGCAATGTCTTTCGATTCTTATAGACGTGATGGCATTTGTAGCATCTAACCGATTCGGTATCTAAAACAGAAAAGAAAACGAAAGAAAGAAGCAAAATAAGATTAAAACTATTTTTCACTTTAATAATAATTAATTGTTGGGCGCTACAAATTTCCCAAGTCTGAAAGGCTCGCAAAGATGATCGGGATGTGAATCTATTAGAGTATCCCAGCTTTGCGAATAAAACTAAAGCGTTCGTTAATTTGCATTTTATTCTATCGTTACAAAAAAATAGAAATGAGAATGTAAAAAGTTTTAAATAGAAAATAAAAAAGATTCGTAAATAGGACAATAATAATAACAATAATTAGACTTAACTGTTGGCTTATTTTCGTGGCATGTAAGGTACTTGATTTGAATGAGGCCCGACATTTAATAAGCCGAAAATAAGCAATTTCGCAACTTTCTGCGCACTTTTCTTTATTACAGTTCAAGTGCGAGTTGTTAAATGTTGGGTCTTATTCAAGTCAAATACTTTCAACACGAGAAATTAACGAAAAATTGAGTAAATTAGAGAGTAAACATAATAATAGAAGAAAATTGTTGCAAATCAGAATGTTAATTAATTAATTATTCGAATGTGATAAGAGAGACAAAGGAATTAAAAAATATATGTAACAAAATAATTGGTTAAATTCGCTCTAAACAACAATTTCCTTAACAATTATTTATATTATGTATAGGTTTAATATGAACGACGCGAAATGCCTTTAATTCATTAAACGAACAATTAATCGAACACTAATAATAATTGTTATAAAAAAATATAATTCATACTAGGTATAAAGAATAAAATTAATGAGTGATTAGAATCTATCTCGAGTCCACGATCAATTTAAATCATTGGCAATTGAAAGTGACTAAAGTTACAATCGATTCGAAAAATTATAATAACGGAACACATTCACTTAATCGCAATTAATCAATCAAAAGCAAACCGAAGAAAATTGCAGCGAGAGAAGACGTTTCTACTCGTTACCATTCACGTGAGAACTATTCGTCGATCAATAAGTAACAAACATTTAACGTATGTTTGATGAAAGAAAGAAACTGTAATTCGAAATTATTTTAATCGAAATAAACGTCGGTCGCTAATCAAAAACAAACAAAATGTCCATCCTCTAGCAGTACTGTACGATAGCCCACATTATTTCAATCGAAACAATAATTTCCTCCGTTTCATCTGACGCAAGATGCATCGTTCCAAGTGCTTCTTCAGATTATATTTTCTGGTCGACGTGAAATTACAATAATCGCACGCGAAACTTTTCGGTTTGTTGCAGTCTTGATTAATGTGCGATAATAACGAGTACCGGTTCATGTACGTCTTATTGCAACCACGACAAACTAGACGTTTCCTTCTGATGAGACCTAAAATTAGAAGAGAAACGATGCGATTTATTATTCAATTGGCATTTTGCAGAAATTAATTAATTGTTACGAGCAAAATGAACTCATTTTGCCATATTAGCAACAAACTACCGATTAAAATTAAATAAGACATTAAAAAAAAAACAACTCAAGTTCCCACAGAAATTAATTCAGTAACAACAATGTACAGTTATGGATTAAGTTTCTCTAATTAGCAGAGGGCGGCAACAAAACTCTCTTGCCAACAATCATTTTTATTTGGCCATACTTTGTACACAACATTCACAGAGGAAAGATATTGCATAAATTTGTTTGGGCACTCTCCGGCACAAAGACCTTCGTCAAAAATCATCTGAAAACAAATGGATTTGATCAATAACGAACAACGTATCAATTAATTGCAAAAGTCACTTACATTCCGGCGCATTGACACAAACTTCTGGCACTTCACCACACCACTAGAAACAACTATAATCGTGAAAGAGAAAAGAAACAAATTCGACGTTAACGTTTAACACACATTAATTACAGAATCATCGCTTGATTCTTGCAGCTGAAATTAGGAAAATGTTCCCAATTCCAATTATCACTAACAGAAAATCCAATGATATCGATAGCAATTGTATAAACGATAGTTGTAGTTTTGGTGGAGGCGCCGGTCTCGGGTATTTATCGACAATTTATCCAATTCTGTGAGGAACTACGTACCTTTGAAGCCCGTCGTTTTATGCTTTTCATCGTCGATTATCGGGTATCTATAAGAGAACAAGAAAGCAATTAGAACAATGATGCATGAAACAAATTTTATTTGCAAAATAATCACTGCAATACTTCCCCATAACTTTGTATAAGTAAACACATCATTTGCCACTGCACGCAAACTTGTAAAATTCCCATGAATAATCTTAAATATAAATAGAACAATGTGGTTAATTCAAGAAAATTCTCTTTAATTATAATCCTTCGGAATCATATTTGTCAATTATGTACATTTAATGAGGTGTTTCTGAAGATTTGCTTTTTGGTATGTTTTATAATCACATTTTGGGCAGACGAATTGCGGCTCTTTGCCACAATAATACTGCTTATGCATGTTCAACGAGCTCTTGTAAGCGTACCGTCGACTGCACGTGTCGCACATGAAGCTTAACGGTTGACGGCGACGTTTGAAATCCGGACACATGCCACTTTCTAGATGCTGCTTCAGCTTATACTTTCTGATCGACCTGAAACTGCAATATTTGCACGCGAACCTTCCGTGTTTGTTGCAGCCCAGACGAATGTGCGCGACCAAAGTTTTCCGGTTCTTAAATGACCTCCCGCAATAATTGCAGACGCGCTGCTTCGGTCTGCTGATGGTGCCTAAAATCGAAGAGAAATCATAAAATTATTAATCAATTGGTATTATGCTAAATTAATTACAAGTTGTTACAACAAAACATACAACGCATTTGGCCACATTAATAACAAATAAACAACTATTAAATAATGGATTAAAAGTATTGCAATTTCCACAAAAGTTAATGTATTAAAAACAAATCATTCAATCAAGAATTTTACAAATAATTACAGCATCATCGTTTGATTCTTTCGGCTGAAATTAGGAAAATCTTCCTAATTCCAATTAACAGCAACATTAATATCGATAACATTTCAATAAACGGTAGTTGTAGTTGTTGTTGAGGCGCCGGTCTCGTGTATTTATCGTTATTTTATCCAATTTTCCAGCGAACTACGTAACTCCAAAGGCCTTAATTTTATGCTCTTCATCGCCGATTATCGTTATCTATAAGAGAAAAGGAAATTAGAACAATGATGCAATAAACAAATTTTATTTGCAAAATAATCATCGCAATACTTCCCCATAACGTTGTATAAGTAAACAAATCATTTGCTACTGCACGCCAACTTGTAAAGTTCCCATGAATAATCTTAAATATAAATAGAACATTGTGGGTAATTGAAGAAAATTCTCTTTAATAATAATCCTTCGGAATCATATTTGTCAATTATGTACATTTAATGAGGTGCGACTGATGATTGGACTTCGTATACGATTGATGATCACATTTCGGGCAGACGAATTGCGGCTCTTTGCCGCAATAATAGCGCTTATGTCTCGATAACGAATCCTTCCAAGCGTACTGTCGATTGCACGTGTCGCATACGAAGTTTAACGGTTGACGGCGACGTTTGAAAACCACGCACATGCCACGGTCCAAATGCTGCTTCAGATTATGTTTTCTGATCGCATTGAAACTGCAATAATTGCACGCAAACCGTCCGGGTTTGTTGCAGTCCCGACGAATGTGCGCGAGTAATGTGTTACGGTTCTTGAATGATATCTTGCAAAAACTACAAACATGCCGTTTGAGTCTGGTGATAGCGCCTGAAATAGAAGAGAAATCATGAAATTATGAATCAATTAGTATTATGCTAAATTAGTTAGTTGCTACAAGAGAAGATAGAACGCATTTGGCCACATTAATAACAAATTAACAACTATTAAATTACGAATTAAAAGAACCGCAATTTCCAAAAATGCATTAAAAATAACGACAGAAATTTACAAATAATTACAGAATGTTCGCTTGATTCTTTCGGCTGAAATTAGGAAAATCTTCCTAATTCCAATTAACAGATACAATAATATCGATAACAATTAAATAAACGATAGCCGTAGTTCTGGTGGAGGCGCCGGTCTCGGGTATTTATCCGAGTATTTATTCAACTTTCTAGCGAACTACGTAACTCTAAAAGCTTAAATTTTATGCTTTTCATCGTCGATTATCGCGTATCTATCAGAGAACAAGAAAACAATTAGAACAATGACGCAAGAAACAAATTTTATTTGCGAAATAATCATTGCACTACTTCCCCATAACGTTGTATAAGTAAACAAATCATTTACCACTGCAGGCAAACTTCTCAAATTTCCATGATTAATCTTAAATATAAATAGAACATTGTGGGTAACGCAACAAAATTCTCTTTAATAACAACCCATCACAATCATATTCATCACTTATATACATTTAATGAGGTGCGACTGAAGATTGGCCTTCGTATACGATTGGTAACCGCATTTTGGGCAGACGAATTGCGGCTCTTTGCCGCAATAGTACTGCTTATGCGTGTACAACGAGCTCTTGCAAGCGTACCGCCGATTGCACGTGTCGCATACGAAGTTTAACGGTTGACGGCGACGTTTGAAAACCACGCACATGCCACGGTCCAAATGCTGCTTCAGATTATGTTTTCTGATCGAATTGAAGCTGCAATAATTGCACGCGAACCGTCTGGGTTTGTTGCAGTCCTGACTAATGTGCGCGTATAAAGAGCTCTGGTTCGTAAACGATCTCTGGCAATAATTACAGACGTGCTGTTCCCGTGGGATGATGGCGCCTAAAAGTAGAAGAGAAATTATGCGAATTATTAATCAATTGGTATTATGCTAAATTAGTTAGTTGTTGCGAGGCAAATTACAGCGCCTTTGACCACATTAATAGCAAATGAACAACTATTAAATGATGAATTAGCAAAAGTGCAATTTCCACAAACGTTAATGCAGTAAACGAGAGAGTAACAGTAACTCATTTGTAATAAATTTTATTTAGCAATTGTTTGCGAACAATGTTGAAACGTTAACAAAATTGTACAAATCGTTTGACACTGAAAGAAAATTCGCACACGGCGCTTGAATAACTAATAATAACAAGACAATTTAAAATAAACAATGATTAAGTAGAATGGAAACGGATAAATGAAAACTCTTTCAACGATTGAGGTCCATTTAATTTCACTTTCATTTTCCCTTGTGTATATTCCTGATGTGTCGTTTAAGATTTCCCAGTATGGACGCTCGATAATCACATTCTGGGCAATCGAATTGCGGCTCTTTGCCGCAATAATATTTCTCATGTGAGTATAATGAATATTTAGCAGTATATTGTCGACCACATTTGTTACAAGTAAAAGTTGTTCGGTTAGGATAACGTTTCTGCAGATTAGACCTTGTTTTGGAATTACAAGAAGAACAGGAGAAGTTCTTCAATTCGTCGCACTCGTATGCAAACGGCTTCTTGCAATACTGACACGCGTGCCGTTTCCTTTTGGTGGCACCTAAAATTAAACGAGAAATACGATTCATTAATAAAAAAATTAAGGCATTAAAAACAACATGCTGTTGTAAAGAAAGCATTAAAATTAATTAAAATTAACAGAGGAAAAACTCAACGGCGTCAGTGATAATTTTTATTTGGCGATTCTTTGTTCGACACTCGTTATCAAATCATTTAGTACACGTAAAAAAAATGGCCATTCATAATGATTATAATAAAACATAGAGGTAACTTCAATAAACGCTTAATCGATAAACGCAACTCCTTCCAAATCGCAAGCATCGATAGGGAGTTCCATGTGTTTGTTCAGGTGTTTCTGAAGATTGCCCTTTGTGTACGATTGATAGCTACATTTTGTACAGACGTATTTCGGTTCCTTGCCACAATAATATTGCTTATGATTGTACAACGATTTCTTGTTGGTGTACTGTCGATTGCACGTGTCGCATTTGAATTTTAACGGATTATAGAGGCTGGTCGATCGGTAATCGCAATAATCGCCTTTCGCAAAGAAATAGTGGGGCTTCCCGCTTGTCTTCTTGTAACTGCCGCTAATCGGACGCTTCCTGTTGCCGGCATCTAAAATTGAAAGAGTAAAGATTCGATTTATTAAGCATTATTTAGCATACGCAATATTAGTTGTTGGTTGCAAGACTTTGACCACATTAATAACAAATAACCAACTATTAAATTAGGAATTAAATAACTGATTCCCACAAAAGTTAATGCATTAAAAACAATATACGGTTATAGATTAAAGTGCTATGTATTACAAATAGTCGAGGGTATGAAAACTAATTTGTCTGTAATCGTTTTTATTTTGCAATTCTTTCTTCATCATTTATCACTGAACGAAATTTCGACAACTTTCCGTTAAAACAAGTACCAATCATTACAACAAAAACTCGTTTGTCAGCAATCACTTTTATTCAAGAAAAATCAATTCAATGGATAGCAAAACTCCTTCCGAATCGATAAGAATCCGTTAGGGTCCAATTATTTGCATATTCTCTGCGATCGTCTGCGAGTGCTTTTGTCGCAATAACATCGCTTATGTTGGTCTAACGACTTCTTCAAATAGTACCGTCGATCGCATTTGAACTTTAATTCTTCATCATCGCGCTCTAAAGTCCGAATCTCGCGATGTACAAGCGTCAAGTGTTTCGTCAGATTATATTTCCTCGTCGTTTTGTATTCGCAAATATCGCACCAGAACTTTTTTATTTGCTTACAGTCCAGACTCATGTGGACTGCGAGCGATTTCGGCTTCTTGTATGTCTTATTGCAACGATTACAAACCAGAGGCTTTCCTTGTCTGGCAGCTGAAAGAGAAACGATTCGATTTATTAGGCGTTACTCATTGTGTGACACATTAACAACCATTTACCAAATATTAAACAAAGAATTACAAAACCAAAATTTATAATTATAACTAAACCTAAATGAGCAGAGGGCAAAAAACCAGTTAGTGTCAGTAATAATCTTTATTTGGCGATTATTTGTTCGACACTCAGAGAGGAACGTATCATTTACGATTCAAAGAAAAGTTGAACATTTGCCATTATTAATGATTGATAATAAAGCAGATAATAGTTCAATAAACACTTCTAATGCTCAAAGAGAATCCCTCGAATTCGTAAGGGATCCATAAAGGTCCAATTATTTGTTGCATCCCTTCCTCATGTGTTGCTGAAGATTGCTGCTTATATACGCTTGATAACCACATTTTGTGCAGATGAATTGCGGCTCTTTGCCGCAATAATAACGCTTGTGATTGTCCAACGAACTCTTGCAGCCGTATCGTCGATCGCAAGTGTCGCATTTGAATTGCGATTGTCCACCAGGACGCTCTAAATTCAGACGTTTGCAACGAGTCACGTGTACCTTCAGATTGTAGCTTCTGCTCGACGTGAAATTGCAAAAATCGCATGCGAAACTCTTCGGCTTGTTGCAGTCTAGATTGATGTGCGATATTAAAGAAGCGCGATTCTCGTATGTCTTATTGCAAGCCCGACAAATTAGACGCTTCCCTTTGCTGGCATCTGGAAGAGAAACGATTCGTTTTATTAGGAGTTACATGTAACACATTAACAAACTAATTACCAACTATTAAATACAGAATTGAAGAACGAAAATTTATAATTATAACTAAAATTAAATTAGGGGAGGGTAAAAAAAAACAGTCAGTGTCAGTAGTAATTTATATTTGGCGATTCTTTGTTCAACACTCACAATAAGTGAGGAATTCTAAATAATTTACGATTCAAAGAAAACTTGAACGATTGCCATTAATAATAAAGCAGATGCTAATGCAATCCCTCGAATTCATAAGAGATCAATAAAGGTCCAATTATTTGTTGCATCTATTCCACTTGCATGTCTTCATGTGTTTCTTAAGATTGCCCTTTAGGTACGTTTGATAAGGACAGTTTATGCAAGTAATCGCCGGCTCTTTGTCGCAATAATAGCGCTTATGTGAGTATAACGAACTCTTGCGAACATATCGACGATTACACACATCGCATTTGAAGTTTAGTCCTGTATTGTTGCAACGTTCCATGTGTTTCTTCAGAAAATACTTTCTAGATGTTGTGTAATTGCAAGAATCGTACGCGAACTTTTTCAATTTGTTGACGTCCTGTTTAATGCGCGACAAGGAAGAAGTCCGCTTTCTGCATCTGCTTAAGGAATGGCTTTTAATCGGACGTTGCGTCTTTCTCGCATCTGAAATTAGAATAGCGATTAGTCATTTTATTAAGAACTATTAGCATATGCAAAGTTAGTGGTTTGTTGCAAGAAAAATCAACACAATTTCGCCGTATCAACGACAAATTACAAACTATTAAATAAAATAACTAAAGTACAACAGAGGAAAAATTCAACAGCATCAGTGATAATTTTTATTTGGCAATTCTTTGCTCGACACTCTGAATGGTAGGTATCGTTCTAAATCATTTACAAGTCACAGAAAACTTGAAAATTTGTAATTTATAAAAAAAAAACAGAACGCTTAATGGAGATAGCAAATCTCTTCAACTCGTGAGGATCAATAAATGTGCAATTATTTGCGTCCTTTCCCCATGTGTTTCTTCATGTGTTTCTGAAGATTGCTATTTGTGTACGCTTGATAATCGCATCTTTTGCAGATGAATTGCGGCTCTTTGCCGCAATAGTAGCGCTTATGCATGTACAACGACTCCTTGATAGTATATCGTCGATCACATGCGTCGCATTTTAAGTTTAATCGTTTCTCACGAAGGTTCGAAATGTGAATGTTGCAACGGTTCGTGTGTTTCTTCAGAAAATACTTTCTAGATGTTGTGTAATTGCAAGAATCGCACGCGAACGTTTTCGATTTGTTGAGGTCCTCATTAATGGGCAACAAGCAAGGCTCCCGAAGCCTGTATGTGTTTACGCAATTGCTTCTAGTGGGACGTTGCGTCTTTCTCGCATCTGAAATCAGAAAAGAAATTAGTGATTTTATTAAAAACTATTAGCATATGCAAAGTTACTAGTTTGTTGCAAGAAAAATCAATACAATTTCGCCGTATTAACGACAAATTACAAACTATTAAATAAAATAACTAAAGTACAACAGAGGAAAAATTCAACAGCATCAGTGATAATTTTTATTTGGCAATTCTTTGCTCGACACTCTGAATGGAAGGTATCGTTCCAAATCATTTACAAGTCAAAAAAAACTTGAAAATTTGTCATTTATAAAAAAAAAACAGAACGCTTAATGGAGATAGCAAATCCCTTCAACTCGTGAGGATCAATAAATGTGCAATTATTTGCGTCCTTTCCCCATGTGTTTCTTCATGTGATGCTTAAGATTGCTATTTGTGTACGCTTGATAATCGCATTTTTTGCAGATGAATTGCGGCTCTTTGCCGCAATAGTAGCGCTTATGCATGTACAACGACTCCTTGATAGTATATCGTCGATCACATGCGTCGCATTTTAAGTTTAATCGTTTCGCACGAAGGTTCGAAATGTGAATGTTGCAACGGTTCGTGTGTTTTTTCAGCAAACGCTTTTTGGATGTTTTGTAATTGCAAGAATCGCACGCGAACGTTTTCGATTTGTTGAGGTCCTCATTAATGCGCAACAAGCAAGGGTCCCGAAGCCTGTATGTGTTTACGCAGTTGCTTCTAGTGGGACGTTGCGTCTTTCTCGCATCTGAAATCAGAAAAGAAATTAGTGATTTTATTAAAAACTATTAGCATATGCAAAGTTAGTGGTTTGTTGCAAGAAAAATCAATACAATTTCGCCGTATTAACGACAAATTACAAACTATTAAATAAAATAACTAAAGTACAACAGAGGAAAAATTCAACAGCATCAGTGATAATTTTTATTTGGCAATTCTTTACTCGACACTCTGAATGGAAGGTATCGTTCCAAATCATTTACAAGTCAAAGAAAACTTGAAAATTTGTCATTTATAAAAAAAGCAGAGCACTTAATGGAGATAACAAATCTCTTCAACTCGTGAGGATCAATAAATGTGCAATTATTTGCGTCCTTTCCCCATGTGTTTCTTCATGTGTTTCTGAAGATTTCCCATTGTGTACGCTTGATAATCGCATTTTTTGCAGGTGAATTGCGGCTCTTTGCCGCAATAGTAGCGCTTATGCATGTACAACGACTCCTTGATAGTATATCGTCGATCACATGCGTCGCATTTTAAGTTTAATCGTTTCTCACGAAGGTTCGAAATGTGAATGTTGCAACGGTTCGTGTGTTTTTTCAGCAAACGCTTTTCGGATGTTTTGTAATTGCAAGAATCGCACGCGAACGTTTTCGATTTGTTGAGGTCCTCATTAATGGGCAACAAGCAAGGCTCCCGAAGCCTGTATGTGTTTACGCAATTGCTTCTAGTGGGACGTTGCGTCTTTCTCGCATCTGAAATCAGAAAAGAAATTAGTGATTTTATTAAAAACTATTAGCATATGCAACGTTAGTGGTTTGTTGCAAGAAAAATCAATACAATTTCGCCGTATTAACGACAAATTACAAACTATTAAATAAAATAACTAAAGTACAACAGAGGAAAAATTCAACAGCATCAGTGATAATTTTTATTTGGCAATTCTTTGCTCGACACTCTGAATGGAAGGTATCGTTCCAAATCATTTACAAGTCAAAGAAAACTTGAAAATTTGTCATTTATAAAAAAAGCAGAGCACTTAATGGAGATAGCAAATCTCTTCAACTCGTGAGGATCAATAAATGTGCAATTATTTGCGTCCTTTCCCCATGTGTTTCTTCATGTGTTTCTGAAGATTTCCCATTGTGTATGTTTGATAATCACATTCTGGACATACGAATTGCGGCTCTTTGCCGCAATAATAGCGCTTATGACAGTTTAACGATGTCTTTGAACCATATCGTCGATCACATGCGTCGCATTTGAGTTTAAATGGTTTCTCACGAAAGTTT
Source organism: Hololepta plana (assembly GCA_963695495.1). Taxonomy (NCBI): domain Eukaryota; kingdom Metazoa; phylum Arthropoda; class Insecta; order Coleoptera; family Histeridae; genus Hololepta; species Hololepta plana. Next base: position 3,126,352 of record OY968840.1, read on the forward strand.
AAAATGCGAATGTTGCAACGTTTCTCGTGTTTTTCCAGCAAATGCTTTTCGGACGTTTTGTAATTGCAAGATTTGCACGCGAACTTTTGCGAATTGTTGAAGTCCTGATTAATGCGCGGTAAGTAAAAGTACCGCTTCCTGTATGTGTTTCCGCAATACCTTCCAACGGGACGTTGCGTCTTTCTCGCATCTAAAATTAGAAAAGAAATTAGTGATTTTATTAAGAACTATTAGCATATGCAAAGTTAGTGGTTTGTTGCAAGCAAAATCTATACAATTTCGGCGCATTAACAACAAATTACAAACTATTAAATAAAATAGATAAAGTACAAAAATTAACAGAGGAAAAACTCAACAGCATCAGTGGTAATTTTTATTTGGCAATTCTTTGCTCGACACTCTGAATGGAAGGTATCGTTCCAAATCATTTACAAGTCAAAGAAAACTTGAAAATTTGTCATTTATAAAAAACAAAAACAGAACACTAAATAGAGACAGCAAATCCCTTCAACTCGTGAGGATCAATAAAGGTGCAATTCTTTGCATCCTTTCCCCATGTGTTTCTTCATGTGTTGCTTAAGATTTGGCTTTTGGTATGTTTGGTAATCACATTTTGGGCATACGAATTGCGGATCTATGCCGCAATAAAAGCGCTTATGTCTCCATAACGACCCGTTGAAAGCATATCGCCGATCACATGCGTCGCATTTGAATTTTAATTGCTTATCACGAACATTTGAAATGCGATTTTTGCAATGTTTCAAGTGTTTATTCAGCAAATGCTTTATGGATGTTTTGTAATTGCAAGAATCGCACGCGAACGACGTTTGCGAATTGTCGAAGACCTGATAAATGGACGACGAGCAAGAGTTCCGCGTTCTGTATGAGTTTCCGCAATTCCTTCTAACGGAACGTTGTGTCTTTCTCGCATCTAAAATCAGAAGAGAAATTAGTGATTTTATTAATAACTATTAGCATATGTAAAATAAGTGGTTTGTTGCAAAAGAAATCAATACGATTTTGCCATAATAACAAGAAATTAACAACTATTAAATAAAACAGCGTGAAATTATAACTAAAGCATGTTTGTCGTATAGTCGCATTTGAATTTTAATTGTGCAACGGTCTAAACACCGCATGTGCTAGTGTGTCACGTGTCTCTTCATACTAATTCGCTTACAAATTGGAATAAAGGCACGCGAACCATCTCCTTCGGTTTTGCAGATCTGATGCATGTGCCTGAGTAAATTCCGGCGGTTTGCAAAGCTCCTCTTGCAATTGCGACAATCTAGATCGTTCCCTTTGCTAATGCCACCACCTGCAAGTGAAATTATTCGCTTTATTAATCATATCTAACATAAACACTGTTAAAAGAAAAAGGGACAAGGAAATATCGTGTAGATCGCGTTCAAAGGAAACTTGTAAAATATCCGATCGATAACAATAAACAGTAAATAAAACATTTAGCAGTTTGAAACAAAACGAAAAAAGTCTTTTAATGAGCAAACAACAAACTCCTTCCAAGTTATAATACTCAGTAAGCATCGGATAGTATGCATTTCATCAGGTGCTTCTGAAGATTTGCCTTTTGGTACGACTGTAAGCCACACTTTGGGCATACGAATTTCGGCTCTTTGCCGCAATAATAGTGCTTATGTTTCCATAACGAATTCTTGCTGGCGTACCGACGATTACACGTGTCGCACTTGAACGTTAACGGTTTACCGCAACGGCCTAAAAACAGAAAGAAAGAAGAACGAAAGAAAATTTGCTTTCGGCAATTGAGATTGGAAGGTTGGCAACGATTGGAGATCTGTCCGCGTTTCAGAATATTGTTAAGACAAACGGATTAGCCACATTGATTGCTGCATAGTGCGTGAACAGAATTAATGGCAAATAAGCTAAAACGACACAAAGAAAAGCGATAAAGAACAACAACAAATCAGTAACAAATCGATTCAGATGGTTGCTGGTCTTTAAGGATACCTACCTATAGGCCGAGCACTGGTAAGTCACGATTTCTTGTTGCGATTAGAGATGCAAATTAATCAATAACACAGGTAAATTACAAAATTAATTTTATTCGAGTTGCGTACAAAATTTAGAAAATAAAACAAACGTTTGCTTAAAAAACCCTAATTAATCGATAGCAATTAACTATAATAGGAAGCCGCGTACACTGACTAACACTAATCGTTTATAATAGGAAAAATAATGAAGCCATCGGAGAACGAGGGTCGGCTCGATTTCTTGGCGGATGCGCCGGTTCCGCGACCGTTCGATCGACAAAGAAATGCGCAACTAAGACATCCTCATTGTTCTCCCCGTTTTGCTCGGAACTTTGCTGTCTTTCAACACGATTCTCCAAAGGAACTTAACAACTAAATCGATTAACGCTAAAGCTGCGTAGAGAGGTTAATAGTAAATTAATGCTAACAAAAGAGGTGGATAATAATATGCGAAATGTTTAAAAAAATAATATGAGTATATAGGAAGCTTGAGGAGTGCGAAAAGTGGAGAACGAATTCTTTATTTTGCCGCTTGCACGTTCGTCTCCATTTCCATTCAGAAACGATCCTTGTAGTCGCACGAGTCGACGTTCAGATCGAGCACGTTCTGCACCAGTTCCATGTTCTTGTGCATGCGCTCGATGTGCCGCAACATGTGCATCTTCTGCTTGGCCTTGTACGAACAGTAGAGGCACTCGAACTGCGGCTCCTTGCCGCACTCCCATTTCCGATGGTTCCGCAGCGAGCTCTTCAGCTTGTACCTGCGGCCGCAGTCGTTGCACTCGTAGACGAACTCCTCGGACGTGGCGTTCGCGTCGTGAATGTTGTGCAGGAAAATGTTCCCTTGCACGTTCTCGATGTTGTCGATCAGTCGTAACGATTCGTTCAGCGATTTGCGCTGTCCGTTCGACGTTGCTTTCTTCTTGCACGGCTTCGCGCCACCTGAAAGAAGAGCGATGGAGCAAAAAACGAAACGAGTAAAAGTGTGCGAGAACAAACCAAAAGCAAATCAAGAAAATGATGCGCATTAATTCAACTACGTCATGCAAATTAATAAATGGAAAGGAGTGGGGTTGCGGATTCGAATTAAATAAAAAAACTAAAGTGGCTTTTTTAAGCGGAAATTAAGAAAAACTTTAATAATTAATCCGATTAAATCGACGACGATTCCACCTGAAAACTGAAAGGGTCGCAATTAATTGTGGCTGCTGAACGAATTAAATTCAAGAGACTCACTTGTCGCTTCGCGGTCCACCAAACGAGAGAACGGCTGAGGAGTAAATAAACATAAATGAAATGAAAATCGAAACTTTTTGACGGATTTTAATTCACTTTCCCCATTTGCAATGAACAAAAACTTAAATGAAACAAATTAATTAATAATACACAATAAAACTAAAAACAACTCTCGTAACAATAATTATACCGCCGGTGATTAGCTTTCGTATATTAAATCGAATTCTGCAAAAGGCACCGTCTGCTCTCGCGGAAGTTAATGATTTAACAAACGTGTCCTTTGATACTTAATTAACTGGACGGTTTCGAAAGTTAATCTAAGATAATTGTACTCGTAGATTAATTCGGAAGAGAAAAGAGCAAAAAAAAAACGTTCTGCGACATGATTGCGATAATTAAGGACGACGATAAACGTACTGATTAAGGCACTAAATGGTTACTAATACTTCTCACTTAGATCTGCTTATTTGTTATAGGTTTGGTTAATTCGGTCTGACTGCAACAAGAGTTAGTAGGAAAAGAACTAATTGAAACGATTATTGCGATCGCGTTTTTCGTCCTGATGATATGTATACGGTATTCAATTGGTTTCCAATAACATTCATAATGCGCGTTAAATGTAAATTAAATTCTAAGCCCATTTCGTTAATTACACAAAAAAAAAGTAAACCGACCCCTCGAATTTGAATTGCCAACGTTTAAGAACTAAATTAACAACCGATAAATTCATCGAATCAACAGAAAATAAAGATACAATTAAAATAATGATTTGGCCCAAATTCTCGCAAACAACAACCGAGCGAACGCTAGTCGATCTGCAAATCGTCCTTCAGCTCCGCGTATTGCTCGCCCGCCAATCGACCGTCGTGATGATGATGATGTTTGCGCACGTGCACGCCCAAGTTGCCCTTTTGCTTCGCCTTGTACGGACAATGCGGACACTGGAAGCTCGGCTCCTTGCCGCCGCACTCGACCTGCTCGTGGCGGCGCATCGTCGACTTCCAGCGGTACCGCTTGCCGCAGTGACGGCACGCGAACTGCGACTCGACGCTGTAGCCCGGCTTGAACTGATCGCTGTCGACGTTGCGTCTCCGCTCTCTGCCGCGACCGTTGTTCCGACTGCCGTTACTGTTGCTCGTCGCTTTTTGCGCGGGCGTCGACGTCGCGCCGGCAAACGACGGCGACGACGGCTGGCGTCGTAACGCCAATCTGAACGAGTCGTTCGAATACGACGGCATGATCGCGTCCAGTTCGAGGAACTCTGAAATTTGATTGGTGTTAAAATAAAATGAGTAACCAAAAAGAACGAAACGAAAACGTGGACGAAAAGAAAAACTTAAAAAGTATGTATGTACAAAATTGGAAAATCAAAGACGTGAGGGATTAATAAAAACGAAACTAAAGAAACGAAAAAGTTTACTAAAACAAATCAAAACGAATGCGGAACGGCCGCGGGAAGACCTGCGAACAAAAAGTTAACAACAATTAGCGATTACTCATCGTCGGCCAATTCACAGACTCACCTTTTCGACCAAAAGCAAAATCGCAAGAATAATGAATAAAAAAGCTCTCTTTTCTTCCAGCAAAAATACTCTTTGAATCCATCGGTTCTGCATCGCAAAATCAATTCAATTGGGTGGCGAAAGAACCTACAATCAGAAAAAAGAAACAGAGGAAGAGGATGAAAAATGGTAAAACCGAAGAAGAAAGAAACGGGATGGAATTGGAGGAATTGGTCCCGTAATTTCGATTTTTATTGATAGAGAATTTCAGTTTTCGTCTTGGGATTTATTTAAGAAAATATATGCTATCGCTTCGCTAAATAAATATCTAAGTGGTTAACAACTACAAATTAACAATAAATAAATACAGAAGGGGAGAACCTCGAACCTGGAAGGCCACTAAACCCTTTCCTCTAAGTGCGCGCGTGAAAACTCTTCGCCAAAGAGCGAAAATAACCTACAACACTTGTGCGTCTCTATTTCTTAACGATCAACTCCATGAAATCGGCCCGATGCTCTTTGTGCTTGGCCATCAGATGCATCGTGAAGTGTATCTTCTGCTTGCCCTTGTACGGGCAATAAGTGCATTTGAACTGCGGCTCTTTGCCGCACTCCCATCGCCGATGGTTGTACAGCGACGACTTCCGCTTGTACATGCGACCGCACAATTTGCACGTGAAATTCGCACCATCTAAAATCAGAAAAGAGAAACATTGGCAACTAGAGAATCGTCATAAACAAACAACGGAATCGCATCGAATTCGATCGGTTTTGCGAGCATAATTCGCTTTTTTCGCAGCGGTAAAAGTCGAACGCAGTCGATTGTGTGTTACAGTTTAATGAACTCCTCTTTCCTCAGCGAATTACATTAACAATTAAAGTTTATCTTACTAATTAATTAATTCGATAGCCACATCCATTTGTTAAAGTCCGTCCACTTCGGTTAATTCATCAATATATTTACAATGCGATATGTACAAGTTCGCGGACTTAAACAATTCAAAACGAAAGAAAAAACAAAACGAAAGATAATTTACAAGTAATTGGCATAAACCGGCCAACAAACAATCGCTCTTCTCCTCTCCGCCATCACGTTCACATGTACATCTGCTCGAAGTAGCGCTTCTTCTTGCGGTGCGACTGCGAGATCAGGTGGCGGCGGAAGGCGTGATTGAAGTTCGTCGAGAACTCGCAATAGGCGCACCGGTACCGCTTGCTGTTGCCGCAATCGTGGCGCAAGTGCGTGTACACGGACGTTTTGAACTTGTAGCCGCGCGTGCACCGCGGACACTCGAACAGACCCTGAGCGTTCTGCTTGATCTGTTCGCGCAGATGGTGGTGATAGTGATGGTAGGCCGGCAGCGAGCTCGCGGCGCCTGAAACAAGAAGAACGACCGAATAGAATTGACGCGAAAGAGTGTCGGGATGAAGAGGTCGAGGGAAGACGAGCGGATGTACGGGCGGAATCTTTATTTCTTTCATTTTTACAAGCGGTCGTACAAAAGTTGCGTCGGGGTCGTCCGGCGAATCTGAAAACAAGTTGCAAGTTGTTAAAAGTTGTGAACGAAGCGCGCGTGCGATTCGCGACTCACCTGCGGCGGCAAAGCGCAATTGGGGTTTGTTTGTTTTTTTTTCTTTTCGGAGGAGAAAAGAGGTTGAATGTAAAAAAGAAAATCGTGTTTATTCGCGTTATTAAAATACAAGAACAATGTACAACGATCGCGTCCACTCAACTATCCCGCTCGTCCGTCGCGTGCATCTTCTCGATGTGCTTGCGCAAGAGCGTCTTCCGCTTGAACGTCAGCTGGCAATAGTGGCAAATGAAGCGGACGGTCGTGATCAGCTCGCACTCGTACTTCCGGTGTCGCCACAGCGACGACGACAGCGAGTACTTGCGGCCGCAGTCCATGCACTCGTGCAACTTGTTGGCCGCACCTAAAACACGAAACCGACGATTAAGCGAAACCGTAGGCGGCCCGCGTCGAAGCGAGATGAAGCGATTTAGCGGTGAAATTGCGCGGAAAATGATTCGTTTCGTTTCCGTAATATCTTTATTAGCAAAACGTGTTACAAGGCCGTATCGACACAAGTTCCAAACGCAAAAGGCAGCCATCGCTCTTCACGTCCTCGTCGCCATGCCGCCGTGCCACTTGCTGATGTGCCTACGCAAGAGGGCTTTCCGCTTAAAGTCCAACGCGCAATAATCGCACGTGAACCGCACCGTCAGAATGGCGTCGCACTCGTGCTTGCGGTGCCGCCACAGCGACTTGTACAACGAATACCGTTTACCGCAATCGACACAAACGTACGATTTCGACGGACCTACAAGCAAAAGAAACGATGGTACGCGTTAAAACAAAAAACGAAGTGAAAAGTGTAAGAGTGGTGAACCGAGAAGTGCCAAGGAGAGATTTAAACAAAAGCAGAGGCCCCTTGTTCACGGCTTTGCCGCCTAAGTTATTGAAGGCGGTGCGACGAAGAAAAGGGACCGTGCGTTAGTTGCCCTTTGCCCGCCATCCAGTTCGCTTTTTACATTAGCCCAAAAGAAAAGTCTGCGGTCTCACACGACATTCGAGTTGGTACGTTTATTAGTTTCATAGTTAAAATGCTCGATTAACAACAGACAGAAGGTGCGTCTCGCTTCTTCGCGTCCGACTCAACGCGGCGCCAGTTTCGTCGCTCCCTTGTTGCTCGCGGCGAACACGTTCAGCTCCGGATGGCGGTAGGTGATGTGCTTCATGCAGACGAACTTGTACTTGGACTTGTACGAGCATCGTGGATGCGGGCATTGCCACGACGGCGCGATCTGGCACTCGTACTTCTTGTGCCGCGCCAGCGACTTGTGAATGGCGTAGGTCCGATGGCACTGGTCGCACGCGAACGGCCCGTCTAAAAGCAAAAGAAAGAAAAAAAAACGTATGATGCGTATATCGGTCGGCTGGTGTTACCCGACTTCAAGAACGAAAACAAGAAATCAAACGAGGAAAGAACGGAAATTCTAGCTACTTTATTCGGTTGCTCGCTTTCGGTCGCAGGGAAATCAAAGTCTTTCGATTGGAATCGCTTCGTATTTAATGCGAATTTTTTACATTTTTGAGATTATTAATTAATTGGTGTGCATCGAGCAGATGTGCCTCCAGCAGTTGCTCTTCTGGTAGAAGCGCTTGCTGCAATAATAGCAGCCGTACTTCGGCTCCAATCCGCAGTACAACCGCAAGTGGCGCCGCAACGACGCCTTCGCCCCATACGTTTCGTTGCACCTGTGACACGCGTACGACGCTTTACCTAAAAAGTTAATAAACCAGATGATTCTCGCTTCTAATTCGCAAAGTGTCGATTAGTTTAACGCGGAATCGGATGGGATGCGGGCGGATCACAATGAAGAGCGTTTGCGTACGTATTCGTTTATTAACAACTGCTGCACACGAATCGGCGAAAGCGTTTTTAATATTGATAAACCGTCGAGCCGTTATCATCGCCGGCGGTATGTTTCGTCTGGATGTGGTGGCGTAAATAGTTACGGCGATAAGTGGCGAATTCGCAATACGGGCACAATTGGCTGGGTATCTTGCGGCACTCGAGCTTCATGTGCCGTTGCAAATTGCGTTTGTGCCGATAGTGCCGATAGCACGTCGGACACGGGAAATCTAAAACACAAAACAAAGGATCGGTGATGAACGAGTCGGAGCAATGCGACGAGACGAGAACATGCGGCGGATCGAACGAGAGCGATTAATTGGCGTGCGGAGCGTGTTTTGCGTTTGCTAACGGGACACTTTATTATAATCGTTTCTTGTTTATTATTATTATTTTTTTGCCGATGCTAATTTACAATAATAATCCTTAACAGTAATTAAAACTAAGCGGTTAATTAAAGTTTTAATCAAATCGTGTGGTTAGTTTACAAATGAATTCGACCGTTTGGCGAATTCGAAAAACAACAGTCTCTCGTGCAACTCGAGAATTGTTTATGTATTGTCTCTTTTGCGTATTTTCTGCGCCCATTCGCGAATTACTTATTCGGTCGGAGTATAGCTATTGACGTGCGAATGCGTTATCCGGACGTCGTGGAGCCGCTTCATGTGACTGATGACGTGTATCTTTTGGTAGGCCCGATACGGGCACACGGTGCACATGAACATCGGCTCTTTGCCGCATTCGTATTTCAAGTGGCGTCGCAGCGTCGACTTTCGCAAATACTGTTTCTTGCAACGCGTACAATCGTAACGTCGATGCAGCATCTCCATGTGCACGAAGTAGTCTGAAAATTGTACAATTAATAACAGTAAAATTCGATCGAAATCAAACGAACAACTAAATTAAGCAACAGTTTATGATTCCCCCGATTAATAATCGATTCGTATGTACAATAATAATATTTGTGATGGTTAATGATTAGATTTGTTAAGATTACCCCAACAATATAAATACAGATGATGATGGCGAAAGATGGTGGTTTCGCGACGAGTCCCTTGGACTGGGAGGGGTTTCAAGGGAAAGAAAATACAAAGAAATCCCAAATCGCACGATATTTATTTTGCTATGCCAACGAAAAAAAAATTGGCACTAGTTACCTGACGAAACCATAAAATACATCGGTTACTTCAATTTCACAATTCCTAGCAAATATATCTCCAATTCTCGCCACATAAAACTATGGCAAATGCAAATTCATTTGATCCTTGGTTTGAAAAGGTCATTTACTGATTTTGCAAAAGATATGTGAAATATTAAAAAGTTACCCAAGTTTGTTTTTCATTACGTTGAGACGATCAGAAGAACTTCGTGGTCAACATCCCAGCTTGTACCTGTAAAAGAGCTCAATTAGTCGATATCAACAAGAAAACGCCCAAGAAATAAAAGAATACAAGTTCAAAAAGAAATACTTGCATTTGAAAAGCTCAAAGCTCCACCATCAACTTCTGAAGAAGCTTTCGCCTTTCTCGTTGTTGTTGCTTTTGTTGTTGTAAAGCACTCGCGTTCACTAACTAACGGACAAAAAGGCGTGGGACATAAAAAAGTGTTCGCTTCGTGGTCGATTTTATTGGTCTTTCCACAGCAACATAAGAACATTACTTTCGGTCTTACAACGTATGCTTGTTCGCTTCGTGCACTTTCAACGAGTATTTCCTCTTCGTCTTATAATAACAGTTCGGGTGCGTGCAATGGAACTCCGGCTCCTTGCCGCACTCGTAGGTCAGGTGGCGTCTCAACGAACCCATGCTCTTGTACGTTCGCACGCATCTTATACAAGGATACACTGAAAAATTAATTGTTTTCGCATTATTATCACGCATTCGCAACGGATTTCTGTAAACACGCACATACACAAACAGAAAAGCTAGACAAATTCGCTAAAATGGAAACAAACGAACAGATAACAATTCGCAAGAGATTGATAACAATTTATGACACGAGATTTAGCCAAAAACGAAAGGAAATCGAATAGAATTTTTATTATATTCGTTAATAAACATTAATAATAATAATAATAGGGTTAATTTAAAAAAGAAAAACGATCACAATGACTTCGATTTATAATCAATTCTTTGGCAGCTCCAAGTGTTTGTTCGTGAAATGCTTCTTCAGCGAGAACTTGTGCTTGGTGCGATACGAACAGTCCGGGAACGTGCAGCGGAACACCGGGTCCTTGCCGCACTCGTACGTCTGATGGCGTTTCAGCGACGGATGGTTCTTGTACGATTTGAAACAGTTGGAGCAACAGTAAAACGAGGCCAACGACGACGTGGACGTCGACGACGAGAGCGGCAACGGCGTCGTCACGATGACGTTCGGATTGATTGCCGACGCCGCCGTCGTCGGTGCGATTATTAAAGCGGCAGCGCCCACGTCGGTCGTCGCGGTGCTGCAGGTGACAAGACCTAAAACAAGAATAGAACGAAGAAGAACGAGAAGAGCGAGACGAGCGATTTTTTTAATGGTCGGGAGCGATTAAGCAAAATTCGAAAAAAAATTAATTTGTTAATGATAATTAACGCAACAATGTGAGAGAACACCAATGGTTAATTGAATGGTCTACCTTCTTCGTCGAGTCGAGGCTTCTCTGGGGGTTTATTTTGGTACCCGATGGCGATGACCGCGATGATGATGATGATGATTGGCGAGGAAATTAATTAAGAAGCACACCGACACGAAAACAGCAGCAACAGCGATAACAATGGCTAAAATAAATGCGCGATGATGGCCGCATCGTAAAGTCCAATTAGTTTAACAAGCGTTAATAAAATTTGCGGATTGAATGAAATTCGCCAAAACTAGAGGGAGGAAGGAACGAATAGGAACAAGGACGGCGATTTCTTTATTTTAAACTGTTCGCGCTTGAAGACGGCGAATAAGTGTGCGCGCGAATTTGTGAGAAAAAGTCGTAATTTTTCGAAAATTTATTAAGTTAAATAAATAAATAAATCACGAGGTTTGCGGCCGCGTCAAATCAAAACCAATTCATTTCGCTGGAGGCCTACGACAATTTAACACAACATTCATTCCATCCGTCTACCGAATTTATCTCTTCCCCGCCTATTTCCTACAAAATTCCAGCGGAAGTTTCCCCGTACGTTCGCAGCATCGGTTCCCTCGCGAACAAATTCACGTGCAAATGTTTGGTGCGCTCGTGCGCCTTCAAATTGTCTTTTCGCTTGCTCTTGTAAAGGCAATGCTCGTACTTGCAATGGAACATTGCCGTTTTGCCGCACTCGTACTTTTTGTGCTTCCACAACGACGACGAGTGCCTGTAGACGCGAAAGCAAACGTTGCAACGGAGCGCGCGCGTTTGCGGTGCAGTCGCCGGTTTCGTTTCGTAGCGACGTCGCTCGTACGTTTGCAGATGATGGAACTGGTAATAATAATCTAAAAGTAGAAGAACAAAGAGGCTGCGTTAAGAATTGATCGGTTTATGGACGAATACGAAACGAAAAACAAGACAAATGGTACGAGAATTGCAAATTAATTGGCAATTCGCATGAGTGGATGAATGATTTTCTTTCGTTTTTTTTTTCTTTTTGAAAATATTTATTTGCAAGTCCATCGCTTTCGCGTACAAAAAGATTCGAACGCAACCTTCTCTCGCCTCAAATATACAAACAATTACAATAAAATTTTATATCTGTATTATAATTAATACGCGCAACAACAACGGTTAATTAATAAAACAAATTAGTGAATGAACGAAGGTCATCGGTGGAGGAAGCCTCCGCCTTAACCGAATCCATCGTCTAGTTAAGATTACAAACGCTTTAATTAAACCCCCCGATAAAAAAAATGATAATAAAAATCGATAAACAATGAAGAACACACAAGAATCCTGTACAAACGAAGTCCTCGTAACGTAAAAACGCGCTTTCGACGCGTTTAAATCGCGCTGTTCGACAAGACGACGCCGAAATCGTACTGGTGATGCGTCATCCGCAGATGGGCGTTCAACGTGTACCGCTGATGGAACTTTTTGCTGCACAAGTGGCACTGGAACGTCGGCTCTTTGCCGCACTCGTACGTTATGTGACTGTTCAAGTGCCGTTTGTGCTTGTAATTCTTGCCGCACTGTTCGCAGAAGAACCGCCTCTGCGTCTCGATCCGGTACCGTAAACCGCCGTCTCTCGTCGACAATTTATTGCCTAAAAACAATAAGGTAGACGTTTATTACCGAGGAACAAGAACAACAGATTAATGGTGAAAAGAAATTGATTGGCAACAACGGTTAGGGCGATTAATTCTCTTGCGGGACCGTTATGATCGATGGCACCAAGTTAATAATCTCTCGCTTCGATTAGTATGTACAGTTGATTATTTTGATTAGGCGGTTTCCTAACGCACGAAACGAATGGGGCGCGGGATGGATGCAGAAGCAAATAATAATAAAAGTGTTTCGTTTGCAAATTGTTTATTAAACGGTCCCCGGCCGAAACGCTTTTGGCGGTCGCTGCAAAACAAGAAACCAATTTTACATGCGCGCATTGCATCGACCTCAAATTGTTAATTACTTACCTAGAAATTCGATTTGCAATTGATTTGATAAAAATTGAAAATTCCTGCATCAACAACTTTTCTCCGCTTTGTTCTTTTTGCGCTTCGAGCTTTATTATAACGAAAACTAAAGGCGAGATAATACAATTAAACAATTAAATCAAAAAACCAATTAACCGATCGAAATCGATCGCGATAAAATTCTAACAATAAATCGCTCCCGAACGACTCCACCGATTTACTTCTTGTACACGCGCGAATGTACCATGAGGAGATGCTGCGTCATGCGGCTCATGTGCTTCGCCTTGTACGTGCAATTGCGTATCGCGCACGGTATCGACGGCACTTTGCCGCACTCGTGCCGGATGTGCCGTTTGACGGACGCGAGCACTTTGTAGCTGCGGTCGCACCCGTTGCAAACGTAATCGCCCGCCTCGTTCGTCGCGTAGCCGCCGACCGTCGGCTTCGCGCGACCGCAGAAGTACTTGATGTGTCGCCGCAGCGAACCGTCCGACCGGTAGCGACGCTCGCATCCCGGACACGTGTAGCTCGTTATCGTCAAACGACGCATATTCTCGTCTAAAAAAAAAAAAAGAGAAACGGAGAGAAATTATCGACAAACGACGACGCGCGGTGTGAGTGTTAGCGATGAAGAAGAAGAAGAAGAGAATGGAAAGATGAGCGTTAGTGAGAGGGGAAGAAGATGTGACGCGTTAAGTTGAAAGAGACTCGATGAAAAAGCATCTTTCTTTGTACGTTGGACAACTTCACAGCACTTCACGTTACAAGAAATCAATTCCTCCTTAACGTATTGGTACCTTTATTCTCGATCAACAATAGACAAGCGTCCTTAAGCTAAATATGTACAGTCAAGTCCTTCGAGAACGAGATAGAGATCAGTTTTATTCGTGTTTCAACGGAAGTACAGATTCGAACAAGCGGGATTTTGCTTCTTCAACGTTGGCCTTCGATGGGCTCTTAAACGCGATGCACGTCGTACATGTGGTCGATGAGGTTGCTCTGCGTGACGGTGGTGACGCCGCACAGGTGGCAATACGGATGCATGTAGATGATGGTGTCGCGGATGTGCCGCTTCAAGTTGCGCTTGTTCTTGTAGATCCGCTCCGGACTGTTCGGGCACATGTACTTGCCGCACGCGGTCAGGCAACGGGAAAAGTTCAGGTAACGCGGCAGTCGACCTGAAAATTAGATGCGGTATAGGAAACGGTCACAGTAAAAACGTCGATTAAAAAACTCTTTGTGTTTTGCTTTTTTTTTTTGGAGAAACAACGAGTTTCCCAAACGCGCTGAAAAAAAAAATCAACGTTCGCGTCACACTTTCCACTCTTTCACGGTGATTTAACAAAAGCACTTGACGTTCACGTCGAAAGGGGACCGATTGCGAACGACAATCCGCAATCGGCGATGCGATTAGATGAATAAATGGACGAGTTCGAAAATAGAATCGTATATTCTGCGTATCACATACCCAAAAACGAAAAGACACAATTAATAATGAAAATATCGTTAAGAGTTACGAATGCTTCTTCCGCAGATGCGCGTCGAGCGCGTACTTCCGCCGCGTCGTGTATCCGCAATAGTAGCAAGCGAATTGCGGCGCGACGCCGCACACGTAAGTCACGTGCCGCTTCAGATTGTCGTAGCGCGTGAACCATTTGCCGCACCTGTGGCACCGCTTGCCGTCGCCGAATTTCCGATCGTCGCCGTCGTCCAGCAGGTGCGTCGGCTTCGTTTCGATCAGAATAATCTCCTCTGGAAACAGAAAAGAGAGAAGAAAAACGTCGATCATCGTCATAATGAGAGAGATCAAATGGAGTTTTGTTAGTTTTTCTTTGCCGTTAGATGGATCGTATGGGGAATTGAAACTCTCAAAGGTCATTGTGCTTTTTTTAGACGTTTATTCAGTTTGTTCTTCCTTTGCGTTCGCGACGTTCCTCCAATCGAAGACGAGCCCTCGCTCCTCGAACCTACAACTTAAAAATGGAACGAGAACAGCAAGAAAAACGGATTCGATCGTAATTCAGAAGGGTAACTTACGTGCTGCCGAATCGGTCAATTATGATCTTAAGGTCGTGATGGAAATGATGATCGATTCGTTATCGTTATCGTACAATAAGTTTATTACAATTTCCTTTCGTGAAAGAAAAAAAAATAATGCAAAATAAACATTAAGAGAGAAAGAAAAAGTTACTAAAAATACATTCAGATTGAAAAGAAAAGTTTATATATATATAGATCTCCTCTTTCTTAATTAATATAATTAACTTTTATCTGTATACTGGCAATTAATGAGATTACTTGCTTATTATCTCGTCATCTTATCTAATTGTCTCGTTAATCTTTATTAATCATAATATAATTATTATTAAATATCGATAAAGCAATTTCCTTAACGATTAATCCAAGACGTATGTATGTATGTGTGTGTGTGTATGGTTTATATATATATATATATATTTAATCCGGGTGAGACGATCGATCGGTTCAGAAGAGGAAGCTCCGGAACGATTTGCACGTGGACAAGTGCTGATTGAGATTGGCCTTTTGGTAGAACCGATGGAAGCAGCCCTCGCACTTGAACTTCGGCTCTTTGCCGCAATAATACTTCGTGTGCTTGTAGAGGCCGGTCTTCGAGACGTAATTCTTCCGGCACCGCTGACACGTGTAAATCTCGCGCAGATTCGGATTACGCGACCACTGCACATTGTTGTTGTACTTCTTAATAAGCGCCTTGTCTAAAAGCAGAAAGAATAGAAAAGATTGGCGTTGAACGGTTTTGTAATTGGCTTTGTTTCTTTATTAGACTTGCTGTCTCTCTTATTTTTTACTTTCTTTTTGCTTATCTTCAGGAGGGGAAAAATCCCGTTCGGTTGCTTTCATTCACTAATCATTTTGTCAATTTCTTTTTTTTTTTGCTTGCTCTGAGTTAGTACGTACGACATTAAAATAATAATTAAGACTAGAAATTAACAAATAAAACACACACAAATAAAAGAAGAAGAAAGGCGACACAATACAAAGTTTGCTAATTACTAATTTACTATGGGGAGCGATCAATCGAAAAAAAGGCTCGTTTAATTTTTGGCATCGTTTAATTATCGAATCTACAATATTCTTCGTCGTGGCAATCGTTCGCCCAATTTCCATCCGCAGCACCTGAAATAAGACGCAATTAATCGGAGATAATTAGAAGACCAAAGAAACAATTCAATTACCTGCCACTTTGTTGCAAATATTTCGCCACATTGCAATTGTTAAACATAGATTTCAACTGTTCTAAAAGGGATCCAAATGAATTAAGATTGGGAGGGAATCGATACACAATTTATTTGATCATCATCATCATCATCGATTGGTTCGTAATTAATTATACACACTAATTAATCGGATTAATTCATTAATTGGTAAAAGATTTGCTTCTTCTTTGGTACATTTCGTGCACGTCCACGGCGGTTGCGACGAGGGCCGATTAGAATCGACACCGGAAGAGATGTTTGTACAAATTGGACTTTTGATAGAACTTATGGTGGCACGCGTTGCACTGGTACAACGGCTCCTTGTTGCAATAGAGCTTCTGATGCCGGCGCAGGTTCGGCATGCTCGAGTAGCTCTTGTCGCAATCGCTACACCGGTAAGTCTCCATCGATCCACCGCTGCCGTTCGCGCCGCTTGGATTGTCGTACCTCTGGCGACGGTACTTTCTCTGGCCTGGAAAAGAAATTAGAGAAAGAAGAAGAATAACCGTTAACAGTTCGTGCATTCGACAAACACTGAAACCAAAAGCAATCGCAAACGAAATGATAAAAAAACAAAACGAATTAGTGAAGTGAAAACAATTAAAAAAAAACGGGAATTTAGCATGCCAATTCGCTCGCAAACACAGCTTTAACGCTTTCTTCGGAATAAAATAACTGTTGGTAGTGATTGACGCGAAGAATGTAACAACAATCGAAGCGCACAAAGTACGAAAAACTGTTCGTCTCTTTATTTCCATCGACTAATTCATACAATTGAAATACAATTAAATGCTCGTCTGCTGCGCTTTCGCTTACAGTTTCTTCCGACGATCTTTTACCATTGCACACTAACTTAGGAACGAAAGGACAAAGAAATGTTTGGTCGACGTCGTACACCTGAAATAAAATTATTCCTACACACGCTGAAGAGTTAACAATTGCGAGGTAGCTAAGTTTGTAAACCCCCAAAATAAAAACGTCTTTCCGTTTCCGTAACATTTATTACTTCCTTTCTTGTTTTATTTTCTTAAACGACGATTAAACTCTTCTCTTTTTCGTACAGGTACAAATAAACATTGGATAATAATCTTAACTAAAAAAAAAATTGCCTAAAATTAATCGATCGTATAATGCGTCGTCAGCATTTGGTACGGCGCGCAAGAGACCTGATGCTTGGTGAGATTGTTGCGGCGGCTGAACTTCTTCAGGCACGCGTGGCACTGGTAGCGCCGCTCGACGTTACAATAGTAACGCATGTGCACCAGGAGGCTGTTCCGCAGGCTGAAACTTTTCAAACATTTGCGACACGTGAGACCGTGCTCGCGTCTCTTCCATTTCGGCAGGCATCCTGAAATTGGATCGGCATTAGATTAAAACGAACGAGCGAGCGAGAGACAGACGCACGATGTTCGGAATGAGAGGCAATGCAAAGAGGCTCGCGACACTTACCCGGATTGGGAAAATTGCGAAAGGATCTCTCTTGCTAATAGTGCATAGAGGATGGAGGTGTTAATCGGCGAAAGCTACGCAACTGCTCTCCTTTACTTAATGGCTTCGTTTATTTATAGCCGACGATTTAATAGAAAAAAAAATAATCAAAACTACAACTGAATCGCAATCATCTTGCTAATATCAATCCGGCGCACTCAATAGACCGGCTCGTTGTACAACTTCTTCAGCCGGAAGCCTTTCTTGCACGAGAACATCGAGTGGCGCCGCATGTCGTGCTTGTGGGCGAATCGGTGGTGGCAAAACATGCACACGTACTTCGGCTCGACGTTGCACTCGTTCTTGATGTGCCGCGTCAGGTTCCCCCGGATCGTGTACGACTTACCGCACGTCACGCAGGCGAAGCGCCCGTCCAACGTCTTGCGATACGCGTACCTGCCGCTGCGATAGAAACAATCTGGAAATGAAGGCGAGAATTAATACGAGGTCCGTTGGTTTCGCTATCGTTTAGTAATCGGCCAAAGACGTAGAGAAAGGCGCGCGGGAAGAGTCGGAGACGCGAAGAAGAAGGCGGGCGGTGAAGAAATAATTGCGTTTTTATTTCGTGTTTTTTTTGCATTTTATTTCGTTAATTCAACGTTAAACTATCGGTGAAATTAATTATGCGAATCGTTCTCGTGAGTCTCCCTACAACGACATCAGCGAACGGAACCGTTTGCACTTCTTCACGTGATGCTTCATGTTGAACTTGTGCGCGAACTTCCGCTTGCACAGCGCGCACTCGAACTTCGGCTCGACGTTGCACTCGTTGCGCTGATGGCGCGACAGGCTCGATTTCAATCGGTAGCGTTTCCCGCACGTCGGACAACCGTGTATCGACGCGGCGCCGTCGAACTCTTTGACGTCCTCCTCCTCGTCGTCGTCGTCCTCCAACTCGTGGATCTCCTCCGACGATTTGACGTAACGGTGCGCGTAGTAACGCTGCATTTTGTACGCGCGAAGCGCATCGGCATCGCGGCGCTGCTGTCGACGGCGTCGGTATCCGTTCTCTACGGAAAAGAAAGAAACAGAAAAGAAAAACGTGTTCAATGCGATGTTAGCGAGAAAGAAAAAAAAAGAAACAAAGTGGAGTTGCGGTGCAAGGCGCGAATTGTTTTTTTGTTGGTTGATAGAAAAACTGCGCTGTTTCTCGATACGCCCTTTATTTGCAACGTTCGCTCTTTCACAATTGGGTTAGCATCAACTAAACGCGTCTACATAATCGTCCTACTTAATCTCTAAGTGATATTAGTCTTTTAAAAGCAATTATAAAATAAGAATCGTCTCGTCGCTCGCCGAATTAACATCTACGTTTCACGCCTTTGCAAATCGGTATGTGCCGATTCAAGTAGTTCCTGTAGGCGAACCGGCGTTCGCACATCGTGCACTGAAACTGCGGCACGATACCGCACTCGTAGCGGATGTGCCGCTTCAAGCAGTACTCGGCCGTGTAGGAGCGGCCGCATTGGCAAAAGTATTTGCGCACCCGCAGATACTTGGAGCGGCGGCCGCGTTTGTTCGGCTCGTAAGGGTCTGCAAAAGAAAAGGTGAATTAAACGAGACGAGAAACGAGCAAAGGGGCGAGAGAGAGAGAGAGAGAGAGAGAGAGAGAGAGAGGGGTGTTAATGTGAAGAACGAGTAGAAGAAGAGACATTGAAGAGCGTTCGGGGAGTGATGCGATAAACGCTAAAGGGATGCCGAGAGAAGAGCTTAAAATGGAGCGATTCGATTTCAGTTTTATTTTACTTTAATTACAAACTCATCGTCGATGTCCGGGCAGTTTGCGCCATTTGATTCGCGAATCTTTCGCAATAGATTACCTGCAAAAGAAAGGCAAATTTGTGTAAAATAATTTCTGCACGAAACCGATCTCTCATTGACACTCACCTTGCGGCCAATTGCCGGATTCCGGGTGGAGGTGATCGAGGAAAATCAAGCCGGAAACGTTACTAATCTGTATTAGCCTCATTCGTTTACACATTACATTACAATTCTAATTATAAATTAATAATAAAACATAAATGAAACGTCGATCGATGGACGAGCCTCTTTTTTCTTCGCTTCCTTCTCGTGCTTCCACCAAAGCCATTGCTCATCATCATCAGCATCCTAATTCGACCTAATTTTGACAAAAAACGTCTACACGTTCTTCTTCTTTCTTCGTCTTAGCGAAAGTACAACTTCCTTTTGCCCTTGCACAGCGTCTCGTGCTGTTTCAAATAGTGTTTATAGGCGAACGATCGCCTACACTTGCAGCATTGAAACTGCGGCGTCACGCCGCACTCGTACCGCTTGTGCCTGTTCAAGCTGTACTTCGCGAGGTACGAGCGACCGCAGCCGCACGTGAACTTTTTCGTTTTCGCGGCGATCGACGACGATTGCCCTACGGCAAAACCTGGAAGGCAAAAAGAGAGAGAAAACTGTATTTGTTTCGATCGGAGGCGTCGATGGTTTAACAAGACGATTAAAACGCAAAGGGAACCGATAAAACAGAAAAGGTTAATAATCAAAGTTTCAACACACGCTGAGGGACCCACCAACATGTTTTTCGTTTGTTATTTGTCTCCTCCAGCGGGATGCAGAGTGGAGCTCTTCATTAAAACAAAACAAAAAACACAATTGAAGCGGCAAAAGGGGAAACGAACTTTCTAAACGCTTTCTAACAAGAGGACGTCCGTAGTAAAAATGAAATAAAACCGCTTGCACTTCGAAATCGATTATTATTATCTTTACAAATCAATGGACAAACGTGCGCCAGCTTCTTGCAATCATCAATCGGCAATCTTCTTGGACATTGTCTTTAAATTAAATCCGCTCTGTTCCACTCGCGCTTCCTAAAGCCGCACATCCGCTTGTGCTTGTGGAAGTGCTGACGCCGGTTGACCTCGAACGTGCAAAATACGCAGCGGAATTTCTTCGGCCGGCCGCACTCGGTCCGACGGTGCCGATTCAAGTTGCCCCTCGTCGTGTACGCTTTACCGCACGATCCGCAACCAAACGGTTTCCTCGTGTTTGTAAGTACGCAAGCTACAAAAGATAACAGCGAATAAGAACGAGTAATTGAACGCAAATCGCGAACGAACTATTGCAAAAATCTATTTATTAAAATCCATTCGATCAACGTCTACGACAATTATTTAATGCGGAGAGATGATTTATTTCGCCAAGAAAAATCTTTATTAAAATTCGGTACAATCAATTGCGATCTTAACAGCGTTTTCTCTTCGTCCGATTGTCGCTGCGCGTCGTCCGTTTGCTCGTCGGCATCGCCAGGTACCACCTGAAGAAGTCCTCGTGATTGGCGAGCGTGAACCGTCGGCTGCCGCTTCGCACGATCGTATAGAACAGACGATTGATCTGGTGGAGCGCGTTGAACGACAGTTTGCCGTCGGCCGTCGGCTCTTTCGACGTCTCCCAGCAGTAGTGCCAGAGGACGTTGCGATCGATCAGTTGGTCGAGCAGTTTGACGGCCACGTTGTCGCTGGGCAGTTGCGACGATTTCAGCGAGCGTTTCATCAGTTCGACCTGGAAACCGACGGCGAAATATGACCGACGATGACGTCGTCGTTCGGCGATGGCGATACTCACGTATTTCCGGAAGTTTATCGGACACGCCAACGATTTCTCCAACGTCTGCAACGCGTGCACCGATTTCACGGGGAACGTGTACAAATCGTCTGAAAACAAAAATAACTAAGCAATGGACGTTGTATTGCCAAT
Source organism: Hololepta plana (assembly GCA_963695495.1). NCBI lineage: Eukaryota > Metazoa > Arthropoda > Insecta > Coleoptera > Histeridae > Hololepta > Hololepta plana. Next base: position 3,147,544 of record OY968840.1, read on the forward strand.
TTTCATTCGATTGCCCACCCGTTTGGATTCGCGTGCATCGAGAGGGGACAAACGACAACAAAATTTTCTGCACGCTAATCGACACACACACGTAAATTTTATTTAAACACTGAAATTACAGGTACAGAGATAAATAGAGAGAGAAAGAGAGACAGAGGCGTCGTTTGCAGTTCAGTAAGCGATCGGCGTGCATTGATTCCGCAGGTGCCGCATCAGCGAGCGTTTCGCCGCGTACCGGCGATAGCACGTGCTGCAGACGAACGGCCGATCCAAGTTCTTTCGCCTCTTGTACTTCCTCCACGGATCTGCAAGAAAATTCGATCGATTTATTCGCGCAATCTCGCCAAAGGAAGAACAGAAAGAACACAACGAAAATGACGCGAGGAGAGGGATCGTGATTTCAAGCAGCTATAATTGTTTTAAACATTTTATTTGCAAAATTAAATGAAACTCAATTGTTTGTCGCCAATATTTGCGGGCAAATGTGTAACAGATAACAATTGCTTCCGGATGGCCGGACCATCGTTGGTCGCTCCTAATCTCTACAGTTTGGCAGTTGATTTCCTCTGTTTTACCGACTTGCGATCTGAGGAGAGGAAAGAAAACGGTTTAGATCGTGCGGCGTAAAGACGCGATGTCTACTTTACTTTGCTTGGTCTTTTTCGCTTGAGCGGGCGACTTGCAGTTTAGTTTTCTGTGCACCTTGAGGATCGCGGCCGTCGAGTACCACTGAAAGCACCGGTCGCAAAGCAGGTTCTGTTTCTTCGATCTTTGTCGCCCGCGTTTCTTATTCGGGTTCGGCGCGTCGTTCGCAGACGCGGACGTATCCTGCGGATTTAAATCTGCAAAACACGATGATTACTAAACATGTTTCGCGCGAGCGGCGGCACGGGAATCGTTACTTTCTTGATTCACGACCAGTTCGTGGCACCGGCACTGATTGTTTCTATTCGCCGCTTGTTTCGTCGTCCACATCCGGGTGCAGTTTTTGCAGATCACGTGCATCGTCGTCCTCGTCGTCTTCGTTAGCTCCAACTGTTCGACACTCGTCTTATTGCCTATAAAATGAAAGTGGTTTGGAAGAAAGAAAAAAAAAAGTAATTAATAAGTGAATCTAAGCAGCGAGAAGAGATTGCGAAAATGGCGGAGGCGCTAGGATTTGGCCAAAACATAAACGGCTAACGATAAAATAGATAAGGCAAAAGAGAGAGTGAGAGAGAGAGAATAGACGCCACTCGTTACTTTCAAAGCGTTTTATTCATCTGCAATTAGCTTATAAACAATGGTTAAGTATCAGTGCGGAACGCGTTCCGTTCACTATTCGACTTTCAGGAAGCGCGCGGTCCGCTTACACGTGCGCAAATGATTTTTCAGATGGAAATTGTAGTACGTGCGGTACGCGCAATTGCGGCAACCGAAGCGCGGCTCCTTGTTGCACTCGTACCGCGTGTGCCGCAGCAGGTTCGTGCGGTGCGCGTACGTCTTGCCGCAAATGACGCACTCGTGCCGCTCCTTCCGCGCCGTCGACTCGACTTTGCGCACGATCAGTCGATCGACGACGTCGCACCGACCGTAATTAGTGGCCGTCGACGGTGGCGGCGGCGGCGGCGGCGCCGATTGCGTCCACTCGCTTCGACGGCGGCGTCGATTGTTGTGGACCCGCGACGGTATCTTGAAACCTAAAAATTACTAAGAGATAAAAGAGCGAAACGAGCAGCGCGAACGGGCGGAAATTAAAACGAGAGTTCAATCGAAAACGTGATCAAGTTAATTGTTAATGAGTTGGTGAGGGGTGCAGAGAGACGGCGGCGTCGAGAATAAAACGAACCTGAAACGGGGACGATTTTTATTGTTTCTTTTCTAATCAACAGTCTTCGTCACAACTAAGCGCGCGCGGTCGCGCTCACTTCTTCAGCACGATGCGCTGCACGTCCAGTTTCACTTTGATGTCGTGCTTGTGGTCCAGGTGTCGGCGCAAGTTGTCCCTGCGCGACGTCGTGTACGGACACCGCGGGCAAAGCAGCGTGCGTATCTTGAGGCAGCCCAACACGTGCCGCTTGTAGCTGCCTGGCAATTGAAACCGCTTGCCGCACCTGTTACACCCCAAGCCGATCGCATCTGAAACGTGACGCATTAGTACGGAAGAACATCGAGACGAGAGCGAAATGATTTGATGAGGCTGGAGGAATATCGTCGAAGGGAATCGAAAACTCAAATTTCGCTTTTTGTCGTTGTTGTTGTTCATTTCTTCTTCGTCCGGTTACCGCTCGCCGCAGGGACGCATTAAAGGCGAAAGGATCGATTGATAAACACGTAAGCAACGTTTATTTAACCGTTCGTTCCGTTATAAATACATTTCTCGTAATGTTTACGCAACAAGAACTGATAGTTGAACTTCTTCGCGCAATACTGGCAATTGTAACGCGGGCCGTAGAGGCACTCGTAAGTGAGGTGCCGCTTCAGGTTCTTCTCTAACGTGTAGGACTTCGTGCAACGGAAGCACTTGAACTTCTTCGCCGGATAGTAAGCGGCGATCGCGCGGTTCCCCTGGCGGATCCGCTCGACGACGGTCTCGTCGCCGTCGTCGATTTCCAGCAGACGGTCGTGCGGTTGCGATTCGTCTGGAAACAGGAGAGGGCCGCCTATAAATTAATCTTTATTCGGGGAAGAAAACAAAAACGACATAAAGAAAGAACTAAAAAAAAACAATTGGCTAAACTTCGCGCCTCGATTTCAAACGACAAACACGTTCTGCAAACTTTTGCTTTTATTTCAAAAAGTCAATACATATTCGAGTAATAATTGGAGAGATCCGATGGGCCGCAGTACCAGCGGCGAATTCAATAATCGATGCGATGGATGTGATTGAGATGATGGCGGAACTTGTCCTTGCGCTTGCACTTTCTCGGACAGAGCGGGCAATGGAACAACGGCCCGTTAACGCACTCGTACTCGATGTGTCTGCGTAAGTGCTGCTTCCGCAAGTACTTCTTGTCGCATCGCGTGCACTTGTGCCGCGCGCCGTTCTGCGGTTTACGCGCTGAAAAAGAGACAAACAATCACGTGCGAAATCCACAGAAGGCGAACTGCAAATCAACAAGAGACAAACGACAATCGTAATCGAGAGGGTGAGTCGGGGATCGAAAGAAGACGAAACGTCTCGTTTCCAAATCATTTTATTTTCCGCAATTGACAACTTAACGCATCTGCAGAAGTTCGCCAGTTGGTTCATCGACGTGCAAGACGAGAAATCGCACTTTATTCTCAAAACTAATTGCAAACTAAATCATTCAAATCTCGTTCTTGCGCAATTGCGGCGCGCGATCGGCCACCAGCGAGCGGTTCGTTCGATGCACGCGTTCGACGTGCACCTTCAGGTCGTATTTGTACTTGAACCGACGCTGACAGAGATCGCACACGTACGACGGCTCTTTGCCGCACTCGAACTTGATGTGCCGCATCAGCGAGGGCTTCAGGCAATAGCTTTTCGTGCACTTCGCGCAAATAAACATCTCGGCCAGTATCGACCGGTCCGTGTCGGCGCGAGCGGTCGCCGAGCGCTTTCTCGCCCGCTTCGGTGCGGCGACGGCGGCGGTCGCGCGGCTTCGCGGTGCCGTATTTTCGCGATTCCAAACGGCCGAATCATCTGAAACTGATCCTTAGTTTTATACAGAGGTCGATAGAGAATCGATTAACTACGGGGTTCCTTCTAACTACCGTCATCGACAATTACGAGGGAGCAAACGCTACTCGACAAACAAATTAAAAGGCAAACACTTTTTCTTGCAGAGAGGTTAATTACGACAATTAAAGTACAAAAAATAATCGACTTCTGAGCCCTCGACTCCGCGGCGAACGTCGCGGGAGGAGAAAGAGCGGCGAATCACCTGAAACAAGCAACAGCTTAACGCAAACGTTAACAAATCGTCTCATTAAAATACCTTGAGCCTTCGAATCTCCGCGCGTTTCCGCTTGAATAATTAATTTTTATTTATAAAGAAAAAACCACAAACGCAATGTTTTGAAGCACAAATCAATTTATTCGCAAACCGGCGTTACACGAATCACTTCTTCCCCTTGTGCGCGCTCGACACGTGCCGCTCGACCTCGCGCAAATCGTTGTGCCGGAACTTGCAAGACGCACAAGCGTACTTCTTGCGCCATCGCGTCTCGCACGATTTCGCGTGTTCCGCGATTGCCGCGCGGTCGCACAGCGTGCCGCAATCGCATCGAATCGTGTCTTTCGAGCGATTCGACGCCTTCGCCGCGGCCGCACTGCCCGAAGCGTTCCGCTCGCTCGGTGCCGATCGCGCGTCCGTCCGTTTCATCTTCATGAAACGCTTCCAGCGCTCGCGCGTCACCCGTCGTTCCGCTTGGATCGTCTTCGATTGTTCGTAGGTCAATTGGCCGCTCGGCGATCGGTTCGCGCGATCGCGACCTACTGGCGCAATTATCTCTTGCGGTTTGCCGTCGTTGTTGCGCGTCGATTGATTGGTGACGGCGCGATCGACGGAGACGGATGCGGTTCCGGCGGAGGTCGACGCGGTGGTCGCTTCCTCTTTGATGGTCTCCAGCAAGTTGTCGCTTTGCGACACGCGTATGCTTAGGATTTGCACGCAGGGTTTCCGCTTGCGGTCGCCTGAAATCAGAACAGAAGAAGAAGAACGAGCGTGCGATTAGTTGCGAAAGGGAGCAAATCGGGGGGCGGCGGATGAATGTGAGGCGGGGGAAAGAAAACGAGGGACGTAAAAGAGATTTTTTTTTAGTTTTATTTTTCAAAATTTCTACCTGCTACCTAAATAAGCGAAAAAAAAATTAATATAATTAATGATAACCTAACAAATACACTTGCGCAAAAAAAGAGTAATATGATGTACGTTTTGCGAATTCGTTTTTCTCTTGATTAGCATCGTGGAATATTTGATTCTTTTAGAAAAGTTCGTTCTCGTCTTCCTAAAGCATACTTAACAAATATAATAATAATAGTAGCTATCTAATAATGTATATTTCAATATAATAGGAATATAATTGTATAATTATTATTAATTAATAAAACATAGGCTGTAGTAGTCATAATAGGAATAATAAAATAATGTATGACCAACATATGTTTTCTGAAAGAAGCGCAAATTGTTTGCGCTCGATACGAATTTCGCAAAAAAACAAACAAAAATTAAATGAATGAACTCTTGTAATCTACATCATCATCATTAACAAATATCATAAAGGAACTTTCTTTTATTATCGTGTGCTTACATCTTTTTCTAGTTTTCTTTCTTCTTTTTCTCTTCTATTACAAAAATATATTAAAAAATATAATATAATTAATTAAAAAAAAACATCATTATTGGTAAAAGATTAATTAATTAAATAATAATAATCACATTATTCATTTTTCTCGATTTCTTTTACGGTCTTTTTTCGTTACTTTCCCAATTTGCTTCCTTCTGCAATGTTATTACTGAGTATTATTTACTGCAAATTAAAAACGATCCTTTTCGACAAAAAGTCTCGTTTACGTTCTCCACTCGTTTGCAAATTTGAACGCCCACACTCGACTATTATACGAAATTATAATAAACCCCACACCCTCGCGATTATTAATTTTGTTCCTAAACTCCACCCGATATATTTTACTTTGCCAATAATTTAAAGTCTAAACCGATTTGCTAAACGTAAAGCTGCCAATTTAATTTACTCTTAACCATCTAAACGAATCGTTGCGATCATTGAATCCCGCCCCGAGCAAATGTAAAAAAAGTTTCATCATCATTGATTGATTGTTCGCAATTTAAAGCCAATGATTTCGTAATTTAGAACTTGCCAAAAATGAACAAACTCTAAATTGTTTCGTTTATTCATCAATAAACTTCTGTAGGAGGAAAGATGCCGACCCACTCGCGTTCGATTGCGCAAAAATAAGTTGCAAACGTCGTCCAGAATCCATTTTTTGAAATCGTTATTTTATGTAGAAAAAAATATGCAGGAAGAGACGTGGACGACGATCGGTTGCTCGAGGGAGGCGCACATTTTCCTTCGTGTCTCGTTTCTTTTCATTTTACGTTATTAACGTAAACTCCAAGAAACGTTAATCGTTATCATTAAATTAAACAAGGTAACTCATACCTCTAGTTACATATCGTTATAATATATTATTATTATTTATAATAATTAATATTAATATTTATAAAAAAGGAACAATAACACTCTGAGGCACTTGAATAGGTAAACTTGTATAAAAAATATTCATTAACGCTTAATATCTACGAATTGGTACCATTATTTTCATTTTTCCTCGCATTTTCTTTTTTAATAAAAATTTCCGTATCATTCATCAAATGAAAACAAAAACACACATGTACAAGTGAAGGAAAATATATATAGGATGGTGAATGATTGAAAACAAATTAGGATTAATTAATAGGATAATCGCAATCATCATCAGTTGCATCTCGATATGTCTTTAAAATGAGTATTATTAATTAGTTTTGCTACTTTTCTTTTAAAACCGCGTTCGCAAATTGATTGGCCACCGATTCTAAATGCTATCTATCATATATTATACGAAAGTTTCTCGTTGGAATGATTTTGCGTTAAGGGAAGAAAATTAAATCAATTTCTAACGTAATTGAGCAAATTTCTCTCGCCAAACAAGTCACTTGCGTCCTCTGGAATAACGTTTAAAAGAAAAGTTTGCGGTGATGTCTTTGCAAACGTTAGCAACAAAAAAAGGAGAGATCTTCGATATAGTAATCAATCAATATACCGTTGAGAATAAACGTAGCATTAATAATAGTAAAAATTGATTAATATGTACTTAATTAAAAATTATACGCTCATATATATATTATATCTCTAATAATCATAAAATTAATTAATTTAAAAAAAAGCAGGAACCGTCGTATCTTCTTATCAACAAACAGAATCGTGTTTCACCTCGCCTTCAGTGTTTCAATTTGAGTATGTATGCGTGGTATATACGTGCTGTAGTAGTAGCAATTACTTAAAAACTAACAACTAATCAATAAAACAATAATATTAATAAAAATAGGGGCAGTAGAACAAAAAAAATAATAATATATGATTTAAACAATTCAGTCGATCGTAAACGCAAAATTTTCGTGTTGCAAAACGGAACTATTTTCGTGATCAATCTGGAACAATAGGACATTTAGTGTGGCTCGCCATAACGCGTGGATCACGGCGACTAGGAAGAGGGCCTTCGACGCGCGAAGGTAGGAAAGATTCGTGACTTCACAGCGACTTCTGGAACAATTGTCAAGACAAGAAACGTTCAAATCTATGCTGCCTGCGCATCGATCAATTTGGCCGATCGATTAATTATTTCAATTAAAAAAAAACCCTAATTAAAATTATAATAATAGTTGTTGTAGTAGTACTCCTTAACTATTTCCATTCTCTCGTCTCCGTGTTTCCTCATTTCAATTTGTTTCACTAATAATAAAGCTAAAAGATAGGAATCATGCGTATTACTTCTCGTTTCTCTTCCTCGCATCCTCATCGAATCGAATCATCGTCCGTCTGGCGCCGTTATTTAACATATATATATATATAGGATTATTAACAATATACAAAAAAAACCGAGAGAAGAAAATTGGTATCGACAGCGAGTGAGTGAGAGAGAGAGAGCGCGATAAATAAGGGCATCGAATTCACTCCGCCTCGGAGCTCTCCGTCTTGATGCCGAGCTCCTGCTTGACGGCCGCGTAATCGATCTCCTTGTGCATCCGCTCCATGTGCCTGGCCATGTGCATCTTCTGCTTGGCCTTGTACACGCAGTGCGGACACTTGAACTGCGGCTCCTTGCCGCACTCCCACTTCTGGTGGTTCCGCAGCGAGCTCTTCAGCTTGTAGATGCGGCCGCAGACGGAGCAGTCGAAGCCGCCGCCGCCGCCGCTGCTGTTACTGTTATTGTCGTTGTTGCTGGTCGGCGACGTCGGCACCTTCGGCGAGTGCCGCGGCTTGCCCACGTCCAGCGTCGGCGTCGACGCGGCGAACGGCACCGCGAGCGGATTGTTCGCCGTCGCGCCCGTCGTCGTCAGCGTTTGTATCATCGACTTCTTCATGCTCTCCCGCATCAGGATCATCGGCAGCGCGAGGTGCGGCGGCCAGCGTTCCCACGGGCGATTCACGCGCAAGTCTTGGGCTGAAATAGAAATGACATTAGAACAAAGTCGTGTCGAAGCGGTTCGGGAAAGAATTGAAACGAAAATAGAAGCGAGAGTATAAGCGCAAATTGCAAATCGGAAAATTAAATAGACTAACGATAACTTTTTAAACGATAATCGTAACAGCAGAAGTTGGTGGTGTCGGGGTGCTTTATTTACAAATTAAAAATAAACAAACGAAGCGGCAAGGGTGGTAGATTAACCAGAAAGAGACAGCAAGAGACGGCGAAATAAAACGAAAATTGTTAAAAAATTTATTTGTGCAGCAAAATAAACGTTTATTTCGAACTTCTCGGGAGTCACATACAGCGATGAGAGTGATAATAAAAAATCGATTTCCGCCACCGCGTTTATTACAAATTAAAAAAAAATTAATAATAATACAAAGAGAGGAAACAGGACGAAATTATGCACAAAATTAATGTTAACATACCCTAATCTAAAAAAAAATAAATCGTAACTGAATAATAATAGGTACAAATTAATATTCTAAGAGAATTGTAATTAATGTTACTAATCATCTAAAACTTAAAATAATCAATTAAGAAATAATAAACAATCATAACTAACGTGCTAATATGTTGCATAATAATAATTAGATAAGCGACCAATTGGAACGGGTTCGGCCCTCGAAAATTAATTTTAAAAACCCCCATTAAACCCTGCTAATAATAAACTCGCGTCAATCGTCAAACTTAAGAACAGACCCGCGAGGGTCGCCGCCATCGCCATCGAGAACCCGTCGCTCGCTCGCCGTACGTCCTTTCCGTTTTTTTTTTGTTTTTTGGCAAATTGGCAATCGACAATCGAACAAAAAATCGTGCTCCCCAATCGAATCCGTTCAACTTTGATAATTACTTTGCTCTCCTTCCATTCCCTCTCTGTACTTTCCCCCGACTCCCCGCTCCTCTATCATCAATCGATCCGCATCCCGGCGCCGGTTCCTCCCGCGCCCCCGCCGACCTTCTTACTGCTCTTGCCGTCGCCCGCGCCGTCCACCATCCGCTTATTGTTCCGCACGAACAACTCCGGATTGTTCTCCTGCAATAGACCGATCTTGTCCTTGTGCTGGCGCTGGATGTGCCTGATCTGGTGCGCCTTCCGCTTGCACCGCTGCGGACAGAACGGACACTGGAACTGCGGCTCCTTGCCGCACTCGTACGTGAGGTGTCGCTGCAGCGAGTCCTTGCGTATGTAGAAGCGGCCGCATTGGTGGCACTCGAAGTTGCCGCGGATGCGATTGTGTGCCGGCGTCGGTTTGCGTTTACGCATCAGCATCGGCGTTTCCGCGGTGCCGCTGCTGCCGCCGACGCCCGTCGAATTGCCGAGGCGGTAGTACGCGGCGTTATTGGCGAAACCCAGGAAGTAATTGTTGCCGTACTTCTCGTCGTCGTCGTCGGTCGTCAGCTCGATCTTCATCGGCAGCGAGCCTGAAAATGAGAGCGATTAGTACGAATTGCTCGGGCGATCGTCGTAATTACCTTCACCAAAAAAAAAAATAAATAAACAAAACGAAAAAATTATAGTAAAAATTGCAAATCGATTAATGCGTATTAAGTCGTTCCGAACAGAAAAAGGCCAAGTGAGTAGTCCGAACGCATCAGCTTTATTAATTTTGTTAGGGTCATTTTGGTTCAATAATCAAACGAATTGTCCGTTGCTTTTCTTCGACAACAACAAAGAAAACACAAAAGGCAAGAGAGATCTTTGCTTCTTATAATTAAATCACAAACTCGTGTCAATTAATCTAGAATATTTTATGTCTGGACCGCCGGTGCGAGATCAGGTGTTCGCGCCGCTTGAACCGTTGCGGGCAATAGTCGCAACGGAACGTCGGCGCTTTGCCGCACTCTAATCGCAAGTGGCGCGACAGCGACTCTTTCCATTTGTACAGGCGGCCGCACCGGTAACACACGTGTCCGAGCTTCGCACGCGGCGAATCCGCGTCGACGCAGCGCTGCACACGCAACGGTGGATACCGCAGGCCTAGAAAATAAAGAAAGAACCACGTTTACGGTGCGAGAAGGAGAATTGCCGAAACAGAAACAATTTGCAAACCTTTTGGTAAAAAAAAAATGAAACGTAAAGGGAACGCTTAGATTTAAATTCTATCACCGATATTGTTCAACGATACCAAGCAATCGCTCGCTGATTGCCTTTCGAGCAACGAACTTCTTGTCGTCTTCTGGGTCTCTTTTTTACTCAAGTTAAATTAACTAAGCCGCACCTATTAACAAAACTGAATGAATCGGTTAAAAAGTGGTAGTAAGCGATTTCGAAATATGGTGGATGCGCCGGTGCACGTCGCAATCCACGCGGCAAATCAAATGCGAGTTGTAAAAACGAATATAGAATATATTTTTATTGTCTCATTCAACTATTAGCGCCCATCATCATTTATGTTGTCCAATTAATTATCGCTTACAATTAAGATCCTAATCGTTAAAGTATAATAATGATAATTACAAATTGCAAAATTAAATAATAATAACATTGTATAAAATAATAATTAAATATAAATATAATTGTTGTTGTTCGAATCGTGATTATGTCGTACAAAGGAAACGAGCCCTCTTTGGGAGCGAGATGGCGCAAACGTGCCCGTAAGACGCGAATCGAAAACCGTCGCGTTGGGTTGCCGCAAACGTTAATCTACAATCAAATAACAGTAACATCCTCCATCGAGCTGCCGCGCGAATCGCCGCAAATTAGAACAACGAAACCGTCCGCTATCGCGACCGATCCTTATAAATAGTGATGTTTGCGCACGTGCACGCCCAGGTTGCCCTTCTGTTTCGCGCGGTACGGACAGAACGGACACTGAAAGATCGGCTCTTTGCCGCCGCACTCGAACTGCTCGTGTCGCCGCATCGTCGACTTCCAGCGGTACTTTTTGCCGCACATGCGGCACGCGAACTGCGGCTCGCTATTGTAGCCCGGCTTCGCGCACTCTTTCGCCTCGTGATGGAAGCGAAACTTGAACAGTTTGCGCTGATGGTGGTTGTGCAAGTGACCGGCGACGACGCTATTATTGCTAGGGTTTAACGGGTTATGACAATCGTAATCGGCGGCCGCCGCCGCCGCCGCCGCGCGCCGATACCTATTCAACATTCGCGTCTTGTTCACCAACAACGAGCGCAACGTTAGATTCTTACGATCGGACGATGATGTCGTCGCTGTCGTTGTTGACGCGAGGAATTGCTCGATAAACTCTGGAAAGATAAAGTTAAAATAAAATGAAACTAAACAAAATGAAACTAAAGTAAAATTAACAACAAAATCGCATAAATTAGAGTTGATTAATAAATGAAAACGCGCGAAGAGAGTTAGGATCAAGTGAATTAATCGATTAGAATTAGAGAGATAGTTAACTGAAAAAACAGGATTAGAGAACCACAAAAAAGAGAGAAGAATTAGATGGATTAACAAAGAATTGTAACGCACGGGGCAATGAAACGATCGGCGAGAGAAACGTTTATTAATTTGCAAAATTCGTTTATTTATTGATTAGCAAATAATGATTCCGTGTAACAATACCAATTTCGCTTACAACTATCATGGATAACAATCAAAGTCAATAGACAAAGTAAAAGAAGAAAAGTGGGTGTGTAGAGGACTATGTACAAAATTGTAAACTTGCAACGCATTGTAAAAAACCGTATAAATCAATCTCGAATAGTACGCATCGTCCTAACAACGTTCGCATCATCAATTCACAATAACAATCACCAAGTCCCATCGGCGAAGAATCACGGAAGCACCGGTCGCGTGTGCACGACGCGCACGTGCGCGGTCACGTACTCCTTCCGCTTGAAGCGGTTGCCGCAGTATTGGCAAACGAACCGCGGCACCGTGTCGCACTCGAACCGCATGTGACGGTTCAGCGTCTGTTTGCGTTTGTACCGACGCCCGCATTTGCCGCAAACGAACTGATTATTGTCGTGACCGATCGTCGGCTCCTTCTTGATCCGCTTCCGATTGCCGCCGCCGCCGCCGCTCTTAGTGTTACCCGACTCGCTCGGCGACCGTTTCATCGACTCTAACACAATGTTACCCTCGCTGTTCACGACCAGATACTTTTCCTCGTCGTCCTCCTCGTCGTTCGGCAGCGTTTCGTCGACGTCCTCCTCCTCCTCGTCGTCGTAGAGGTCGTCGTCGTTATCGTCCGCGTGCGTGGCGCCTAAAACGATATTATCAGTTCGAATCCGATCAATCGATAGTTGCAAAAGAGTTGCAAATGAGAGAGAGAGAGAGAGAGTCAAAAGTAATGGTGCAACGAAAACGTTGGTTGGTTGTTAGTGCGTTTTTGGTTTGTAAAGAAGTGCAGCAATAGTAAGATTAGGCAATGAAAGAGTGCTTCAAAATACTTCACCTTGATCACCTCGGTTATCAAGAGTTAACTAAACGGCTGCAGGAAGCTTTTTGTGGTTTCGGTTAAAAAATAATAATTGCTAAACGCCGCAGTTGCAAGAGAGTCCAGGAGCAAACCGACAGAGCCATTTCGTCGCCTTGAGTCGGAGTTTCCGGTGCAATTTCTCGTTTAAAGAACAATTCGTTTTCTCTTTTATTGTTTATCGATAATAAATTATGCAGAATAGAAAAGAAAAACGTAATAAAAATATCACACAACAATCGTAAAGAGAATAAGAACCGAAACAATATATGGCAACAAATTGATTAACAATCGTAATTATTACTTGTATAAATAATAAAATGGCAACAACAACAACAAAGAAAATAAACGAGGCAAAAGTCGCGTTCAATTCGTCGCGGTGCCCTCGTGCTGTGACTTCTGATGGCTCAGCAGCCGATGCTTGTGCACGAACATCTGGCCGCAGTGCTCGCACTTGAGTTTCGGCATCTTGCCGCACTCGAGGTTCAAGTGGCGTCGCAGCGTGTACTTGGCCTTATAGCGTTTCGGACAGTTCGGGCACGGATGGTATAAAAAATCCTCCGACGTCGTGCCATCGCCGCCGACCGTCGCCGTCACGTCGCCGTCGTCTTCGTCGCCGTCCGTCAACAACAACTTCTTTAAATTTAACTGCTTGTAAATGCCGCAATCTGCGAACAGAAAGAAGAGAAAACAAGAGGAGAAAGTATTTACAAAATAAAATGCCATTGGCCGATCGATGATTTTGCTGACGATGGGAAACGATCGTCGCAAAATGAACGACAAGGAGAGACAGCAAGAGCAAAAAATTAAAACGATAACGAAAGACAAATTGCTTGCAACAATCACGAAAAGACATTGATCTCGTGGCAAAACAAAACGTTAATAATCAGACGGTGATGCGAGAATTGCGGGGGGAAATCGATTGATTCCAAATGCGAACCTGTTAATTGATCGCGATTTTCCGGCGCGCGTGCAGTCGAAGCGCCGGAAAATCGAATCGATGACGATGATGGGAAATGATGATGATGGTTACTGTCACCGAAAGAATTAATAAAGGAACGCGATCACAAAGGCAATGAGTAACGAACGTCTTCGAGGGTCTTTTCTTCTCGTGTAGCCAGCTTACCTGTTGCTCGTTCTTATCGTTTCCTTCTTTTGATTGGAGCTAAGGACATTTGGATGTGGTGTACTTCGTTTTTGCAATAAATTTTTGCATCAATACGTTTATATTATGTATATAAAAGAAGAAATTTATTCAATCTTGTCGCAAAATCGATTCTCAAATAATTAATTCCTCAACGTCTTTCTCTCTCATGTCAGGTAACAAAACTTTTCATTCTAGACTAATCGCTAATTAAGTGGCACCTTAAGATTATTTTACAATAGATTGACCGTCGCCAATGCTGGAGAGGAGCCAATTCAAATCGTTTCACGCCTCGATTACAATGAAAGTGAAACCGAAGAACGAGATTCGTCTAATACTTTACAATTCGATATCGCTTAAATCGTCTAACTAATTAACAAACAAAGAATACTATCAATCACTCGCTCGACAAGACGCCTTTGTGTTTGGTCTTCACGTGGCGCGACAGATGGTACTTGCGACGGAACGTGTTCGCGCAAACTGGACACTTGTACTGCCGCTCGACGTCGATGCATTCCTCCTTCTGGTGGCGGCTCAGGTGCCGTTTGTTCTTGTAATTCTTCCCGCACTTGTCGCAATGATAGCGATTCTCGTCCGACACGTAGCCGACGTCCCACGGACGCAACTCCGTCTTCCGATCGACGTCGTGCTCATCTTTCGTCGTCGTCATCCAGTGCGCGTCAAGAAAATGCTGCGCCAATTCTGAAACGTAATCCGTTTATTTCCGAGCCTCTTTTCTCTCTTTCATTTCCGAGTCGCTTGATTCAAGTTTGATTTCCGTTCCAAGAACGATTGCATTCGTTTTCGCGTCAATTCGCAATGCACGCGAAACGGTAATTTCGATAAAGCGTGGAACACAAATGAAACTTTCGCATGCATATTAAATAAGCTACTCAAATGATATTCAAATTAAGGGGTGATAAAGAAACAAAGTACATGTAAAGCTACCAAAAATTAAAATCAAATAGCCGCCATGCAGTCGGCGATTTTGCTTTTCTTTTCTTCAAATTAGAAACAATTTTGGCAAAAACCGTAAACCGATTTTGAAAAAATTAATAAATAAATTAGCAAGTTGGAAACAATTCGCGGTTTGAATGATCAAAGGCAATTCCGTCGAGCCCGTTTCTTCGTCATTCTTCTTTCTCTCATTCTGTTCTCGGGTTTCGTTCTCCGATTAGTAAATCGATTGCGAGTCAACGATGATGTTGTGCTTGCGATTGATGTGCACGCGTAGATAATAGCGATAGGTCGACGCGTATACGCAATACGGACACTTGTATTTCGGCTCTTTATTGCATTCCATCTTCTGATGGCGGTACAAGTGGCTTTTCTGCGTGTACGCCTTATCGCAAGCGTTACACTTGTACTTGCGAAGATGTAGCGGTATATCGCGTGCGGACAACCATGGTTTTGCCGCGTAACCTGAAAAAGCACGAGCGAAATTAATTGAGGGATTCTCTATTCGATTTTTGGTTTGTTTGTTCTTTGCCTTCATCATCTAATCGTTCGGTCCGCAAAAATTGAAACATTGAACGCGCGAAAAATAATCGCAAAGTTCCTTCTATCAAACACTGTTAACGGATTCTCTCGCATGCAAACAGAAGAGTAAAAATCAGCGGTCGGTTCGTTTCGATCAAAGAGCGGCATGCAAAACTAATAAGTGCTAAATTTACAGAAGAAAATTGAATTGTTCGCAACTCTTTTTTCAACTCTTTCGATTGACTGACGAGATTTTCATCTAAAAATTATGCTTTCGATAAACGGAAACATGTCTTCTTCAGTGGGGAAGTTTATATTGATGAAAGCGCTTTGGACAACAAAAAGTAGCGGAAATGGCAAAAGTGGCGGAAAGAAATTTGTCCAAATTAGAAGAGTTAGGACACCAAGAAGAGTATGCAAAAAGTGAACTATTTCATTAGGGAATCCAATAGAATGAAACTGAAAATCGATTTGTGAAGACTTTGCAATCAAACCGCATCCAATGGTTGTCGATCATACTCACCTAAAGGATTCTCTTTTAATTACGACTGGAAAGGATTGTTATTAGTGTAAAGAGCCTTTTGCCAACTTTAAATGATCTATGCAGTTTACTAAAAGCAGCGTCCTTCCTTTGGTTTATCCTCCTCGAAGATATCTCTATTAATTATGAAGTTTACAAATATTGCCAAATCGCAAAACGAACTCTAAATATTAATTTTCTCTTTAAACCGTTTAAATTAAGCCAAAAAACAAGAGACGTTAAATTTTATTTTTTCTTGAAATTAGTTAATTATAAGTTTGATTCTAAAATTTCGATTCGCATTTCAATCAGCAATTTCTTTTGACGTCTTAATCTCTTTTTACTTGGCCTTTTGTACTGCGTTAATTTCAAATGGGGAAGAAGCGATGCTGCAATGTAAAAGAGACAACGTTGAAAAGTAAATGAACGACAAAAGAAGCATGAAATTGAATTTTCAATTACTTTTTATTAACTTTTTTTGTAATTTCTTCTTTTCTTTTTCTTTTTTTCGTAAATACATTAATTTTAGTAAATTGGTTTAAATTTAAATTAAATATCAGTTTAGATGCACTTCCTCCGGTTGACCGTGGTACCAGCCAAGGCCGCAGTATGCAACCAACTGTTCGCAGATCGATGTTGATGGCACGCACGCAGGATTCTGAAAAACCAATTCAAAGAACATTAATTTACATTTCAACAGATCCGACATCATCATAATCATTTTAACATGATCGATTGCAAATTGATTAATTAAATGAAATCCTCACCTCCTTCTCGTCTCCGGCACGCCACGCGGTGACCATTCTCCGGTGGTGCGTGTGGATGTTGGAAGTTTTGTGGAAAAGCGGACGGAAATGATAAAAACATGCGTCCAAGTAGAAGGCATTGAAGAGGCGGTAAATTGCATGCAAAGATCGGTTTCCTCCGGATGGATCGTTGGAATTTTGGTCAAAGGATAAGAAGAATGCTTCGTCGATGCGTTGGACCACACCATAACAAATTCCATGCCGTCCATTTTTCCCATCTCGTCCAGTCTTCCTCCATACAGCCGACGAACGCTTGTTTTATTAATCGTTATTAGATTGTTATATTAAAAGAATAAATTAGCTTCTTCGTCCCCTTGTATACGAATCCATATTGATTTAATGCGCAATGTGCAAATTAAATGCAAGAAAGAACGTTCACACCAAAACGGGCGCTGCAGACGCCCGCTCAGCGACTGCTTCTTATTTGCGTTTAATTCGTACATCGATCACAATCAAAAGAGGATGCAAAAATAACGAAAATCGCAGCTGAAAGAGAAACAATTTGCTGAAATATAAATCGAAAATGCGCCATTCAATTAGCAATCTTGTTAATCCTTTCAAATATCACATTATCATCGTCGTCAACAATTCAACTTCGTTTGCGTTAGAAACAGAAAATTAATTTAACCAAACAAAAAGAAAACCAAGAGCGGAGATTTCGCAAAAGGGCGAATTACATCGCATCGCGAAGTCCCTGATGTTTGAAGTTTTTCTCGTGTGCACGCAAACCATCCGAGCGTGCGAACCTCTTCAAACAAATCGTGCAAGAAAACTGTTTGGCGACACCGCACTCGTATTTCAAGTGCCTATTTAACGTGTACACCGACGAATATTGGTGACCGCAACGGGAACATTTTAAATGCGATGCTGGAAAAAGAAACGATTCGATCATCATTTCAAAGACAAACAAGAAATGGCAACGTTAACAAAACAAAGGTGAAAATTAATAGAAGACCAACACATCGAACAACTTGACTCGAACAAAGTCTTATTAATGATTGTTCAAATAAATCAAGGCAATTACTGTCTGATCTATTTCATTAAGCAATATATTGGCCTTCTATTTTACCCTCGTTAACCCCCCAAATGTAAATATTGAAAAAAAGGAAAACAATGCGATTAATTGCATCAATAATGTGTAAGAATCAAATCGAGTACAAATGGAACGTACGTTTACCTGAAAACTTGATTTCCGCTTGTAAACCGATGGAGGTTGCGATTTTCAAATGAAAACCGCGAATACTCTACCTCACCATTCTTTCGAAAACCAAAGAATGGATACAAATTAGAACCTTTTTGCACTTTTCCCCATATAACTCACTCAACCACTTTATTTAAATCTCCTAGCACTTTCGTTTTAAGAAAAACCTAAAAAAGAAGAACAATAAATCATTTTAATATAGAGCACAAAGAAAATTGATGTCAACTGCATGAATCTGCAAAATGATACCAGAAAATTATCTGATACGAATCAAAATGATGTACCTCACCAAACAATAAGACATGCTGGCTACAAATTCGATAGATGCTGCTTCTGCAAAAGAAATTTGTAATTAAATTGTTCAATTAAAATGAATGTAAAAATCAAAATAAACAGAATAATTAGAAAATTTCTAATTAGCTGTAAATAACACGAAAAAACTACAAACGATTTCTTTGCAAAATGATGAAGAAATCTAGTCACTAATTGCTGCGAAAAGAAGAACCACAAGTCAATAAACAGAAGAAAATCATCTTCTGTTCAACAAATTCATTTGCCTCTCTTGAAGTACCTCATTGTACGACAAATGTCGTACAACTACAAAGCATTTCACAATAAATTTAATGCACTTGAAGTTCGCGAAAAAGCGCAAATTGAATGCTACCCTTTCCCTCCCGCTTCCCTCCAAGAAAACGCGCACAAATTAATACAAACCTTTACCGATAAAGCAATGAAGAAGATTTTAAATGAAAAATCTTCCTCTCGACTTGTTCGCCCTTTGCTGCGGTCCAATTTGCATCTAATGCAGATGCAAATTGAACGATTTTTGGCACCTTCGCAGAATCACATCACCAACTACATTTAGGAGAAACGCGATTGAAACGACGGCGAGGGATGCATTAAGACATACATTCCCCTAAAAAAAACAAGAAAAGATAAACTTGATTAACAAATTTAAAGTTTTACCTCGCTGCGAATCAATCGATTCGCAACTACGACACAGAGCGAGCCATAAACACTGAACAAACTAAACTTTTTGCCGCGCGAAATATTGGAACATTTTCAAAATCGAACGACGAGCAAAAAACTTGCTTCGTCCTTTTTTGAAAACGTAAAAAAAACCGCGAACATTTTTTGAAAATACAATCGAAAATGTACAAAAAAAGTTGTTAAAAATATTAAAGTATGTTACATAAAAAAATTATTAGCATGCACAAATTTTCTCGTATAATACAAATAAAAGAAATAAAGACAAAAAATAAATAAAAATTGAAAAGATGATAGAATTCATTAAAAAAATAAAATGTAAGATAGAAGGCCAACATTTCTTTTCTCTGATACAATAATAATGATAACCCACCACAAATAAACTTGTAAGTAATCAATCGGACGAAAAAGTGGACTAATCAATATTTATAAGCAGAAGAAACGCAGAAAAAAATGTACAAACGAGCGCAAAATTTGGCACAAACTCGAGTTCGCAAAGTCCAATTTCTCCTCCGATCAACAAGATGGTCAGAACCCAATTAATGTTTCAATAAAAATTCGTATTCTTGTTTTGCGTCAGTGTGGCGAAGTGTTTCGGCTCGTTTCGCGTATCTCTCTCTCTCTCTTCCTTATTCGCAAACAAATTCAAATATACACAAGAAGCAAATCATGACAATGTGACAGATTTTCCCAGTGAAACAAACCGCAAAAAAAAAACGTACGTGAAAATCATATCGAAAATGAAGCGGAAATTTAAACGGCGAATGAAAATTCCGAGAGACAACTCGCATTACGCCAGTTTCTGATTTCAAATTTCTCCAATGGAATCAAATTGCCCGCAAGTTTGCACTTCTTGAATTCATATCGAATTGAAAATGTTTTAAAGTTTCGTCAACAACGGCAGAGAAAAAACAATGAATTTCTTTCTCGCGCGCATTATGATTCCAATCAAAACAAAAGGTAATACCACTCTCCCCGTCCTACCTTTTTGGGTCGGCTCTCTTACTTCTCGAGCGATGTTTAAAGGCAACGCTTCTCTTCAAGTTTCCTTTTGATCCCGCACAAAACTTTTATATCTCTTCGTTAACTACGTTAAAACTGAAACACTACTGAAAGTTCGCGCGTCGTTTAAATTGAATGATTACGAATCGTCAACGAGTTCGTTTATGCACACAAATTGCGAATGAATTGGCACGATTCAGTTCGAGTAATAAAAAGCTGTCACTTTGCCACCTCGTCCGGTCTCTCCGCATTAGTGTTTTTCTATGGGGGAGAGGGTCGAAAATAAAGACTCTTTGGGGTCGGAATGTGTGAAAAGCTGCAGAACACGATACAAAATACACGTACACGTTATTATTTTTCGTAAGCCGAGAGAAGCTTAAAATCGATTAAAATTGTGGGCAAATTATGTTGTTAATCGAATTAAAAATATCTACACAACATCTACAGTTTAATCTCAAATAATAAAATAAATGGAAATTCGAATCAGAGACTGACGATTTTAGCAACGAAGGCAATTCGAAAAAAAAAAACAAAACACAAAATCGGAACGAGCCAAAAGTTTAGCCACACATCGGCAAAGAAGTAGTACGTTTACTCGTAGCAAAAGTTAGCACGTTTATTGGCGAATTATTGCAAATAATTCTCTAGTTATCATATGATGATGACGGCCTTTTTAACGTGCGTTCGAATGCTACGAGTAAAGGACGAAAAATCGAGAAAAAGTTGTATCGGAAAAAGGATATTTTTTCTGTTGCAAAAAAAGATCCTTTTTCCGATGTAAATTGAAATCATCAAATCCTACCTTGTGCATCCCGATTGGCACCGACCGCCTCTGACGCCGCCAAAAACACTTCGTCCTGACTCTGATTACCCATGTGCCACGTGGCAAACCCTGGAAAACGTAAAATAAACGAATAGGATGATAAGGAGAAAATAGTTAAAGCGATAATCGTGAACAACAAATCAAAATTGATAAATATAAATAAAACGCCAAGAATTTAATGAATCAACGTAATTAAATATATTGTTGTTGCGTTATTATAATATAATATTAATAATTATAAACAATCATATTAATTTTTTTTCTTTTGTAATATTAATCGATAAAATAACTAACGATAATAATTCATAACTGTAATATTTTCTTTTCGTATAAAGAATAAAATGATTGAATCGATCGTATCGATCCAGTTCTCTTTCAATTCAAGTTTCTGCAATTCTTTCTCAATCCCAACTTTTTCAAGTAAAACTGTATACTAGTTCGCTTAATGTTATAATCACGGGATGCTTGCGTAACAGTGATATTATGATTCAGTATTGCGTCTAATGCGAAACGTAGATTCTCTCGACTGTACTTGCGGTTTTTCCCTTGCAATTGATCAAGCAACGGTTCTACGTCCACGAATTTGTCGAACACAAATTTAAATGGTGGAAATGGGTAGTCTCTCAGATTTTGATCTGAAATAAACCACTCTATTTCCACCAAAATTCGTAATGCAAATTTCATATCATATATAAAGTATATTATGTATTAATATATATACAATGTTCAAATGTATATACATTAAGTTGAAATATACCATTTTCAATGATAAGACTCAAAATTTCATTTAGATAAAAGAGGAACAAAATGGATAACAACATTCGACAGTATATCAATCGATTATTAACTAGGAATTAAAGTTCATCTCCCTCATTTGCTTTCTATAAAGTTCAATGCTTGGAATTGAATGGCTTTCGAAATAACTCACTAAACGAATATCATCAATACTTTGACTGGAAGATCTTAACTTTTGCTATTGCCAATTCTCATCAGTTTCATTTTAAATCAAAGCCATTCAATTCCTTCACGTCTACAATAGAAAATAGATATTAATTAGTATTCTATAGGTAATGCAAATGAGGAAGACCTAAAAATAAAACAATTTCAAGTTTGAAAGAGCCACAAAACACTAGTGAATGTCCTCCATTTTCCCTCTTTTTTTGGGATCAATTTTTGATTTAAAATAAAAGAAACTAAATAGAAAATATGATTATATTCACCTTGTGCAGATCCTTCGCCGATGTTGCCATGACTAGGCCCGGCACCCTGATCGTCCATATCTTCCATATTCGTTAAATCGTCTTCATCTAATGTTAAATCCTCAATACTGTCGTCGTTCACTTCGTCGTACTCTGACTTTGGTTCAATGATCAGTTCTGAATGGGTTTCGATTTTATCAAGATTAGGAACTTGGGAGTTTGGCGAGTCGTTGATCTTCGTCATCACCTCGGACTTTGTATCTAATTGTTCAGGCACAGCGGTACTACTAAGTTTTGTTGCAGGTATCGTAGCGGGAATGTTCTGTTGGGCGGTGAGCTGCGGCGGCTGCTGTTGCTGCTGCGACGACGACGCCTGATTACTGTGATGAGATTCGGACGAGTTCGACAGCTCGTGATGATTATCCAAATTGTCGTCGCTCTTGCGTCGGTTCCTCTTCCGTCTGCGCAACGCCGGCGACTGCGAGCCTTCGCGCGACAACGACTCCTCGACCTCGCGCTTTCGCTGCTCGATCGTCAGACCTTGGACGCGGGGCAACGACGGCCCCGGCGGCGGACTTCTAGCTTGTGGCGGCGGCGGCGGCGCGTTTCTCCTCTCCTCGCCGCCACCACCTCCTCCGCCGCTCCTCTTATTATCTGACAGTCCTTTGATTTGTAGGGACTCGGCTGCCTTCAGCAATGCTCCTAATTGGTCCTGAGAAATGTTCACTTCCCCTCTGTACATGTAATCCATCATTGCTTTCAGTTCTTGGAATTTTACGTCTTTCAATATGAATATGGGGTGTTTGTCGTAGTTTTGTGAAAGTAATGCCTGCAAACGATTAAAGGAGAGACGCGATTAAAGAGGGAGAAAAATTGCGAATTGTTCGATCGTGTTGACCTAATTGCGACGAATATTTACCTCGAAATATGGACTGCAGGCGGATAATACTACTTTGTGTGCTTTTAAGAATTTTCCTTCGGCGGCCAATGTACAATCGACGAGATTTCCTTTCTCTAAAAGTGTGTCAAATACT
Organism: Hololepta plana; assembly: GCA_963695495.1. Taxonomy (NCBI): domain Eukaryota; kingdom Metazoa; phylum Arthropoda; class Insecta; order Coleoptera; family Histeridae; genus Hololepta; species Hololepta plana. Next base: position 3,170,321 of record OY968840.1, read on the forward strand.
GCAACTAACGTGGACTGGTGATTGTTCCACCTCAGACAAAACTGTTGATCGTCTTCCATTTTCTCTTTGTAAATCGCTTCTTTCAATTTAATTCAATCCTTTCCTCCTGCTAAAAAAGAAACAACAAAGAAATAGTAAAAAAAGAAAAACAATCATAAAGGAAACGTTTAAATGCATAATAAAATCAATCAATTGTGAATCGAGACAAACAGTTTCGTTAACGGACACAACGACCTCGGCTTAAAGCGCCAAAAGGAATTCTTTTACCTCCTTCTTAGTCTCGCACCGAAGAAAAACCGTTAATTTCTCCACACCGTCGAAGAAAATTCAATTCGCACACTATCGATTAGAAAACGGAAACTAATTCAACGCGAGTATTATTAAATTGCCCGGTAACAAGGAGAAACGGGTGCGCGATTATTAACGAAGCGAGGGAAATAATAATAAAAACCGTTTGGAATTGTGCGAAGATGATGACCGATCATTCGAGTAGGGGGTAAAGGGAAAGCTGCCGATGGCGGCAATCGTAAAAACGGCAAGAAGGCAACCGAAAAGAAGAATACGCTACGTCGTTTGACGATGATGTGGATGAGGGAAGGAACGATGGTGGGCAGCCGGGAGGAGGCGAGGAGTGTGGAAAGAGTGTGGTGTGTTAGTAGGCAAACATGGCCGCTTTTCCGACCAATTCGGGGAAAATGGCGATGCAATTTAGCGTAGCCGCCATCACGATGCGAAGTCGGGAACTAGCGGAAATTCGGATGGCGACACGAAATCGCCTACGTATCACGCGAAAACGAACGGATCGGATGGAAGCTTTACGCGAAACGTACGAAAAACGACGAAAAAGAAAAAAACGTTCCACCCAAAGCTTCCATTTGCACGACACAAAAAGCTTCAGCGTCATCAATTTTTCTAACGGTACTTTCTACCTCGACTTTCCATACGATTAGGAATTTCGGCGAGAAAACGACGGTTATGCGACATAAATGCTCGATAAAAAGGAATAAAAACAATTTGCTATTTACCTATTTTGGCACTCTAATATTAATTAAATATCACAAAAATTAATTCACTACTGCTGCTCCTTCTTTTTTTCTCTCTCTGCTCAGCTAGTTAATAAATCTCTTTTAATCGATCGACAAGCACTGCTCTCCTTAATGACGACCACGTACAAACTAAAAGCGGCCCGTGCGTTAGGCTGGCGAACGGGGAAACTCCATCGATCGTCGTGCGGCGTGCACGAGCCCGGTGTGACGTCGCCCGAATTGCGCCGAGTCCGGCGTCCGTACGTTGTACGCAGTTAGAGCGAGAGGACGAGCGCGACGGGGCCCAATAAAAGCGCGAGCTTTTATCAAGCGAAAACTAAGCGAAGCGATCGACTAAACTGTTCGCGTGCAAACGCGGCCACCCGATGCGCGCGACAAACGGCGACCGGTGGTAATAGGAGACCGAGCGACGGAGAGAACCGTTGGACGGCGAGAGACGGACGGAGAGATAGGGTCGAAGAGGAGGCCGGAGCCCACGGTGAAAAGTTTTTGTAGGGCGACAGAGCGAGATGGGAAAATGGGAGAGAGGAAATTGGCAGAGAGGAAAACGTATGTGTGCGAGGCGGAGAGAGAGCGAGAGAGAGAGAGAGAGAAGCGGCTAAATGTGTGTTTTTATTATAAAGTGTACGGAGCCGTACGGGAAGATGATGATGATGATGATGGGCGAAGAAGAAGGAGTAGTTACTTGTAGCCGTGTGCGAGAGGGAGAGAGCGAGCGCGAGAGCGAGCGATGATAATAATATGGAAGAGAGAAGAGAATTGGGAACGAAGAGAGCGAGAGACGGCGAACGAGAAGAAGAGATCGACGACAAAATAGTGAGCCTGTCTCAACTAATCGCACAGTCCGTTTTCCACTGCGGTCTCGTTGATATTGTAACGCGAGGAGCATCCGTAATTTTTTCCTCGCAGCAACGCGACGAAGGATAATAACAAAGAGTCGAGAAGGGAAATTTTTCGCGTAAACCGTAGGAAAACGCGAAATCGACGAGTGGGCAACGGGAGCCGATTGATTGTTAATTGGTACGCGGAAGAACTGACGAAGTATTTTCGCGATGATCGTTTCGCGTTCGGTTTTATTTGGATTGTTCTAAGTTCTTCACATTTCCCGATGGGAGTCCGTTGATGGAAACGATTTTTCACGTCGTTATTCGTTTCCACATGCGAATAATAATAGCAAGTAAATTGTGAGCGTTTAAAAAGAAACTGAATGTGACGTTTTTGGTGTCGATCAGGAGCCTTCATCGCCGAATAATTCTTTCGTCTTCAAACAGGTAAGCAAACGATTAGTGTCGCTTTTTAATCGCGATTTTTGCGCTCGATTGTCGGGAATTGGTTAATTTTTGCAGTCAGCAAATCGGGAGTAGGAGCGCGTTACGTTCGCACTTTTTCGTTTCGATGTTTTGCGAGGAGCGGATTAGCGAATAAAGTGGAAGAGGCGAGAGAGCGAAGAAGCGAGACGTCCGATTAAAAATACGAAAATTCGCAACAACCTTTGACGCGCGGACCAAGTGCGTAATTGCGGAAATAGAACTGTCCCAGTTTTATTATTATAAAATAATAACAGAGAAAAACAAACGACAAAAGTCAGGAGCAGTTGAGCAGCAGCAGCAACGACGACGACGAAAAAAAAAAACGGCGTAAAATTGGAATAAGTGGCGCATTCGTTATAAATTATTATTCGCCTCCTCTTCGCCATCGTCGCGTTTCGCCCGTTTCTTTCGCTTTTGGCTTCCTCTCAATTTCTCTCGTACTCGTTATTTGTCCGTCCGTCCGTCGTCGATTCGAATTTTACCGGCTCCCAATTGTTGCTGCCGCGTTCGATTGTTGTTGCGCCCCGATCGGCCTATCGTCGACGACCACGCACGCTATTTTTTTGCCGATACGCACACGCCGATTCAAAAATCGCGAAAGAATCCGCCGCTTTTTGTGCGCGCTTTCTCGCATTAAAATTTTCTCCGTCGTTGTCCGTCAATCGAAGAGGAGTATTGCGGGCAAGGGAAGGAATAAGGGACGTTAGAAAGGGGAGAGAAATATTAATGCGAAGCGAGAGAGAGAGTCTCTCCATTTCTTCCGTCGTCCCCTTTTCCTCTTCGTCTCTTTTCTCTTTCGAAATCGAACATGGAGCCGTACGTCGCCGTTATTATTAACAACGGCATGAAAGGGGGAAAAAGGAAGCGGCGAAGAGAGTCGGAGGAAAGTTGAAGAGTCGACGCTTGCGGTGGAGGAGGAAAAAGAAAGGACGACGAAGACGCGGAGGAGAAGGAAGAAGGGATTATTATTATCATCATCACTGTTGGATCGTTCTTTTGTTACGCTCGTTCTGTTGTAGCTCTTTCACTTCCCTCCTTTCTGGCCCCCCTTTTCACCTCTTTGTTGTTGCTTGCTTGCTTGCTGCTGCCGTTGTTGTCCATCCATCTTTCTATTCGACTTCTTTTTCCTGCTTCCTTTCTCTCGCTCTCCCCCGTGCAAACACATTTATATATGAATCTACGTACGCTATATACAGGGCGATTTAATAACGGCGAAATCGCGCATTCGCCACTTCTCGCCGGTTTGTGATCGTCGTTTCGCGTGCAATTCGAGGGACGTGCGGATTTAATTGATTTATTGCTTTTGCCTCGCGTAACGAGCGTCGATTCGAAACGATCCCGCGGTATATGAGCTCTTTAAGTTATCGTCTCCGTTCGCTTCTTCGTCTCTCTCTCTCTCTCTCTTGGTCTCTTATCCGTTCGTTTCCTTCCTCCACCATTCGTTTTTATTACGATCATCACTATTATTATTATTATTTTCCTTTTTCTCGGGACGATGGGTTATTTGTTCTCCTCTCTAAAGCAATTTCCTTCTTTATGTGCTGCATGCAGCTACGGCACTCTCTCTTCGCTCGCCTCTTTCTCTTTTCCCCGGTATAAAACTGTGCTGCTGCTGCTGCTATAAGTGCGTCTTCGCCGTGTTGGTGCATCATCTTTCTATACGTGTTTGTGTGTGTTATCTTTTTGCCACTCTCCTTCGCTCCTCTTCTTCCTCCGTCTTCATCTTGTTGTTTTTTTCTTCCTCGCTCCTCGCCTCTCCGCTCTCTTCGTCCGCTTTTATGTTACACTTTTATACTTTTACACGAGATCCATCCATCCATCCGTCTCGTTCGCTTTTTATTACATTTTTATTTCCTCCTCCTCCTCCTACTTCACGATCTCTTTCTCTTCCATCTTCTTCGCTTCGGCTACCGGGTCGCTGCTGGCTGCCGGAGTTTTTCTCCGCTGCCGAAGAGTGTGTCGCCCGCCTTTATCCGTCCGTCTCCTTTTTTATCATTTTCCGTCTTATTATTTTCCTCTTTTTTATTATTTGCGTTTTTATTATCCTCCCTTTTTATTATTCCCCTTTTTATTATTCTCCATTCTCTCCACCGGCGATCTTTTGTGCTACCACCATTCGCCATCCATCTCTCTCTCTCTCTCTCTCTCTCCGTGTGTTATTCGTTTCGTCGCGGCCTCCATCAACTTCTTCTTCGTCATTGACGTTCTCTTTTGTTCCAATTTCTCAACTCTCTCTCTCTCTCCTTCGTCGCTTAATCCCTTTCTCTTCCTTCGAAGAGAAACGAAACGTTTTTCTTCGTTTTATCTGCAAAGCGTTTCTTCGTTTCGAACGTTTCGCAAGAAAACGTCTTCGTCGTCGTCGTCGGGCGAAGACCTCGAGGTTTTCCACGGCTATCGATTTTCTACCGTTCGCAAACGTAAAGGGTTCTTCGCCGTTCCTCCTCCTCTTCGTCGTCTTCTTCTTCTTCGTTCATAAAAGCGAGGAATATCCTGAAGATTATCGATTAAACGTAAAAACGTTGCCTCGCATTGTTCTTTATCGCTCGCCACGTATCCTTCGCTCCTTTCCTTTCCCATTTCACCTCCGCCACTTCCTCTCCCTTTCATATTTTCCTTTTGTTTCCATCCACTCGTCCCATTCGTATTATTTATCGATCCTCTTCTTGCCTGCTCCCTCCGACCACCTCTCTCGTTCTCACTCTCTCTCTCTCTCTCTCTCTCTTTATTTCCTTTTGGTCTTCGCTTTTGCGTTGGCAGTACACACGAAAATAACACGAGGCAACGTGAAGAGGGAGCGAGAGAGGGCGTAGGAAGAGGACGGAAAACGTGAAGGAGAGTTATATACGTTCTAAGCGATTCCCCTTCGTCTTCTCTCCATTCTTCGTTCTTCGCCTTCCAACAATTTCCATCTTCCTCCACCTCCGCCGTCGTCTACCTTCTTTCTTTCGTCCTCCCACAGCTTTTTGCGCTCCCTCTCTCTCTCTCTCTCTCTCTCTCTCCCTCCTTCGCAGGCGATGGCTCATCTTCTCTATTCATCATCATCAACATCGTCGTCGTCATCCTTCGTTTTCTAAACATTCGCATCGACTTCCTTTCGGTGTCTTCCTCGTCATATTCGTCGATCGTTAACATTCTCTTGCTCTATCCTTTTGCTCTTTGCTTCGCTTCTCTCCTCTTCGACGTTTTACAAATGCGACCTCGTTTCCAAAGAAAAAAGGAAAAGAAGGAGCGCAACATAGAGGGAGAGAGAGAGAGAGAGAGAGAGGTTTCTCTCCGTCCCAACGTTTTATTATTGTGTCTCCTCTCCTTTATACCATCTCTATTTTGTTCTTTTATTATTAATATCTCTCTTGGCTATCTCTTTCTGCTTTTTTCCTTACGTTCACCACGGCGTTTCTTTTTCGCTTCTTTCAAATTCTTTGCTCTCCTCGTTTTCACCATTCTCTTTTGCTCTAATTTTCTTCCACGTACGATTTTCAACGCAAACTCAACTGTTTGCGAAGGAAAATAATCAAATCTCTCGCCGTTCCTCTCTTCGTCGATTACTTTCGTCAACATCCTTCTTTCGTCGCGGTCGCGATGGTCTATTTGACATTTAGCTGCAAGAGTGCGAGTCCGTCAGGAGCGAATTTATCGTTGTTGTTCTTCTCTCATTCTGCAGAAATGTTAAAATGTTCCTTCGTCACATTCTTCGTCTCGTGTGATAACCTTCGTGGCGTCGAATCCTACTCCGTCATTTCCTTTCATCCATTCTTTTTATGTTTTATTCCTCTTCTTCTTGGATTTCGTTCCTCTTTGTGTTATTACATCAAATTCTAAGAGGGAATGATGATGGTGTTTATATAAATTTTCCGTCTGTTTATTTATAATTGTTATTATTATTGTTGTTGTTGTTATTATCGACGTCTTTTCATTCCTCCTTCTCTACTGCTTTGTTTATTATTATCTTCGTGTTATTGTTGTTGTGGTTCTCATTATTCTGCGTGTCTTTTGTCCATTCCTCTTCGTCATCAGCTTTTTCTTCTCTCTTTACCTCGTATTTTGCTGATAAAACAATTAAAAGCGGAGAGTCTTTGCATCGTTGTTGATGTCTCCTGCAAAAAATCGATGCGACGATTCCGCACGTTGTCTCCTGCGAGGGCCTTCTTCATCAAGAATTCTTCGTTAATAGCTTCTTCTCCTGGGCAGTTTCCTTTTTGCCACCGTATCGATCGTCGATGGGTAGAAATAGTTGAATTTTTTAAAGCCTCCGCGTCCCGAATCACACCTTTTCTTCCTTTGCTTCACATTTCTATTTCGGTCCTCCGCAATTCGATCCCCGTCCAGTTTGGATAATTCAAATTGATTTTATTTCAACGGCCGTCGTTTTGGAATTTTAATTCGAATGTCGCATTAATTGGAGGCATCAATATCGATTTTCCGAGATTGGCAAACGTTAATTGATCCCCGAGGTAGGACGTTGGAAATTGCCGGAATTAAATTGATTTCTCTTTCCTTTATGGTTCTTAAGAGCCGGAAGTTGTAGTGTTTAAAAAAAAGTTGCTTTACATTTAAAATATGAACCAATCGTTTTTATCATTGGCCGTCTAACAATGAACGCAACGACAATGCGAAATTTAAAGAGGGAAAAACAATGGACACGTCATATATAAACGCAATAAATTATCATAATAATTTCTGGAGGATTGTCTGCTTTTCTTGGAGAAGAGATCGGTTTGAGGAAGAGACATGAGATTTGATGTTTTCCTATCGTCTATTTATTTCAATTTTATTTTCGTTACAAATTTCGTTCCAATACAAATTATTCATTCCATTTTAATTTTTCGATTTGCAATAATAGCAACAACAATAAAAAATCGAATTAATTTTTTCTCGTTTCATTTCCCATTGTTCGTTTTATCTCCAGTGGAAACGTTTATGAATAATACAAATATTTAATAATAATAATAACAACAATTATTATTATTTCGTTTACCATTTCGTACCAACATTTTCATACATTTTGCTCATTGTTTATATAAAATTCGCGAAATTAATCGAAGAAGCTGTAATTATCAATTTTAACACGAATTCGCCAAGGATTTAAATAAGGGTGAAAGAAACGCTAAGAAAGAAAATGGTAACGGAAGGAGACGCGATGGGAAAAAGGGTCTCGTGAAAGAGCGGTAGAAGTGGAGGACCGAAAGTGAAAAGTTCCCTCCGCATACGCAACATCATCCTCTTCTTCCCTTCTATTCATTACAACTTTTTTTGCCTCCACTTCTTGTCTTTGCCGAAGAAATGGATGGATGGTTGGAAGGAAGGACAGATGTGCATCTTCAACCATTTTATCATCATCATCATTTTCTCCCCATTATTATTCGCCTTCCAACGAAACGAAACCTCATAAGCCCTCTCGCAAGATGGATAGGAACAACTCGTATCGATCGTTGGTCTCTCTTTCGCTCTGTTCTCCAGTCGAAAGCGATTTTCGTCGCGTTTAAGACGACGACGAGTAAGAGGAACACGACGAAATGGTTCGACCTTTTCCACTCGCAAGTGGTACGAGACGAAAGGAACGATGGAAAAATGGAAGGCGTCGTGGACTGTCGAGTTTCGAAAGTGCTCTTCCACTCTCTTTCAGTATCGACTTTCTTCTTCATCTCGTGTTTCCGTTTGTCGTTCTCTTCTTCGGCTTCTCTCGCGGGCGTGGTATCATAATAATCGTTTCACCATAATGCGGCCGGAATTCTACTGGAAACACTTTGTCTTCTACGTACACGTGAAGATGGTAATTTTATCGTGCAAACGGCAATCGATAAGAAGAGCGGCGAATGTTGTGCTTTTGGTAACAACCATGCGATTGATTGCGGTTATGGGAAATCTTTCTTACCATCGCATAACGATAAACGCTTAAACTGGCTTAATGAATTTATAATATGCGCTCGTTTCCGACCGAGCGTTTCTCACGTTTTCACCTCTTTTCCACCAATTTCTCCATCCGACTCTTTCGTTTATTCTCTTCTTTGCGGAAAAAAAGCAAAAAGGAAATTTCGTCAGCGAATCGTTCGTGTTGAAAGAAAAACGGGCGCTCTCTGTCGTCGCCTCTAGTCGAGCTATAGCGAAATTAATTTCCTTCCACCATTACCAACCGTTTTAACCATCATCATCGTCCTCATCGTCGGCAGCGTTGTCTTCGTCGCGGTCGATGCAGACGTCGCCGTACGACGCTTACGACGACGATGATGATGGTGGCATTATACATGCAGATGTGAAATTTCTTCCAAGTGCCATAGAGGACAAAAGGGGGAAAAGAACGAAAGCAGACAATAATAGAAGAGATGATGATGATGATGGCGGTGGCTCGGGAAGAGGTAACGGACGAGACGAGGGCAGATTGAAAGAGGAAGCGAGAGAGAGAGAGAGACAGAACGTTAACGGATCTAAATACAAAAGGGAAACCGTTGAAAAACGTGGCCGTTGTTGTTAAAGTAGTCAGACAGTCGTAAAAGGAGTATATGGCCGGGCATGGTAGAGGGTGAAGGAAGAAGAGGAGTAAAAATCGATAGAATGAGAAACGGGGGAATGGAAAATAAGAGAGAGAAAGAGAGAGCGAGGGAGAGAGAGAGAGAGAGAGAGAGATCGAATGGAATAAGTCTTGAAGCAAGTTAAGGAGAAGGAACGATAAGGCGACGCTCTCTCTCTCTCTCTCTCTCCTTTTCCTCTCATATTTTTCCCTTCTCGCCGCTCTTCGTCGATCCTCGCGCTCTCCAACTTCTTCGTCTCCTCCATTTTATGTTACTTACTCGTCGCTCTTATTTTTCATCTTTTTCTCTCTCGCCCCTTTTCCCTTTTCATTATTACATCTTTCCCTCTATTTTCCTCCCATACACTCCACTTTATGGAACCTTTTATACACACATACACGCGTATACCTATATTTCTCTACCGATTTTCCCTTCTTCCTTTTTTCATTATTTTCCACGAGACGGTTCCCTTTTCGCCCTCATCCTCTTCGCCGCCGCCGTTGTCTTCTTTTTGTTTCCGTTCCTCTCGTTCCTCAACATCGCCTCTCTCTCTCTCTCTCGCTCCCACTTTTATTCGTCCTCCTTCGTTCGGCCATCTTTCCACTCTTCTTTTTCTTCCTCTTATTTACACGTTGCCTTTATGTACGGTTTCCCTTTTACCTCCGCCACGTTCGCCCTGTTAAAAGTTGATGGATTCCTCTATCGAGAAAAAGGATTTTGTATGAACGCAAAGGAAAGGATACGTTACCATCACCGATCGAATGAAAGTTGTAACGGTAAAGAAGAATAACAACAACAACGCCGTCCGCGACTTTCATTTCGTTCGTTTTCGCATTCGAGAGAAAACTAACGAAAGAATAACGATAGATGGATGGATGAAGAGAAAGAAGTGCTCTCTCACATTCCGCGGCGTGTGTTACGATTATTCGCGCGAACAACGAGATAAGAAAATTGCGCCGAGGACGCGAAAGAACGCGGTGCTTGTCTTTTGTTTTTTCTTAGCGCGTCAACGATGAACCTCAAACTGTTGAAAGTTCGCGATTATTAAATGGTGTCTTCGGTCTTCTTTCAGGAATAATGTCCGGACAGCATTACTGTTTGAGATGGAACAATTACCAAAGTAACATGACCTCCGTGTTCCATCAGCTGCTGCAGAACGAGGCCTTCGTGGACGTCACGCTCGCGTGCAACGATCTATCGTTGAAGGCGCATAAAGTAAGACGAATCTCCCGCATCTTTCCGCGCTGAAACCGATTTTCTTCTGTCGTCAGGTGGTCCTCTCGGCTTGCTCGTCGTACTTCCAGAAGCTGCTGCTGGAGAATCCGTGCAAACATCCGACGATCATCATGCCGCAGGACGTCTGCTACGACGACCTGAAGTTCATCATCGAGTTCGTCTATAAGGGCGAGATCGACGTGTCGCAGACGGAATTACAGGTGGGTGTCGGTCGGTGTGCGAATTCGCGGATTTGTTGCGAATCGTTTAAGAGATGATAAACGGATCGATACGGTCGCGGTGTTAAGAGGCGCGAAAAGAGAATGGAAGATGATGGTGATGATGAAAGGTGGCAACAATACGGACATTCTCGCGGTCGATTCTTCTTCGCGTTCTCTTCGTCTCTCCGCCTTAACGCCTAAGCAATCTGTCGTCGTTTGTTTTCCTTTTTATTCCGATTTCACGTAGGAAAAAGGAAATTTCACGTTCTAAATATGAAGGCGATTGTGTGCGTGTGTGTTGGAGATTCTAAAATATTATTACTCGCCGCTTATTCTTCTTCTGTTGCCTCTCGTTTTTTTCGAAAGGTAACGCAACAATCTCGTTCGAATCCCTCGACGGTTTGAATGCGAAAGAGAGAGAGAGAGAGTGAGAGATTGGCGAAGAGATCGAGGAGGAGCGGAAAAGAGAGCGAGATGAAGAATTGAGGAATTTTGATGTGGATATAATAACGTAAAAGCGTGTGTGTGTAAAGTGAATGGCTTAAAAAAGAAAGTTTGCGATTACCATCCGCGTGTTTATTACCATTTTCTTTTACTCGTTTGCAATTTTATTTTCTCGCTTTCCTCCATTTCTCTTTTCCGCTCCCTCGTCCCCGTTCACCGCGTTTAGCGAACGTACGAAACGGCAAAGAAAACTGTTCGCCAATTGCGATTAATTAATGCTTTTCCTCGTGGACAGAAAAACCCGCCGGTTTGCCATCCGCGGTCCTTCCGGCACGTTTCTTTTAAGGAAATCCATTTCGAAAATTCGCTTGAAACGTCCTGCTTCGTATTAGGCGCGTCGCTCTTCGCTTTCCGGGTTCCGGCTACCGGATTTTTTCGCGCCGCGCCGGACCGCATGGCGCCATCTGTGTTTTAACAGAAACCAACACCTCTCTTCGATTTTCTGCTTTTTTTCCCGTGTCGGACCAATTTACTTCTTCGTGAAACCAGCACAAAAGGAGTCCGTAAAACCTTTAACGAGCGGTGCTTTTCTCGGCTTCCTTCATCGCGACGCGCGTCCCTCCGCCGTTTGGAAATGAATTCATCTTCTCGTCCGTTTCCGGTGCGATCGTCCTTTATTATTAGACGGTTCGTTGGCGGGAAAACGGCGCGAATTCTTCCGTTTTCCGGGGGCCGATCGGATTTTAATCATCCGGTGTAATAACGTGGTGACATCTAGAATTAATGGAAAAAAATCCGGCACTACATCGTTCTGTAATTATTAACAACACATCATCGTCGGACAACATCAACAACGACTGTTCTCTCCTCACCATTGACAACAACAGCAACCACTTCTTCTTCTTCTTCGTTTTTCTTTGTTTTAACACTTCTTGGCCACTCAGTTCAGTTTCGAATCGTGCGTTTCGACAATATGGTTCGATTGCGTTGATCTAAAAGAGAAAAGTAATCACCTCGAATAATTAAACGGGGAAAAAAAGGCGATGTCGGTTAATTAAGACGCCCGAAAGTGGTACCATTTTTTTCCTTTTCTTTTTTTACTTTTGTTCCTCGTCGGTCGGGGTGTGTGTGTGTGCAGCACACGAAAAATCCCCGTCTTCTTCGTCGTCGTCCTTTTTTTTTTCTTCTGTACCTCTTCGTCCGTTCGGTTCGTTCGCTCCGCACGACAACACGACCACAAAAAGAATCCATCCATAGGTAAATGAGCCATAAGTCGTTTCACAACTGGCGTGTTTGTTTGTGAATAAGAGGACTAATTTGTTGATGGCGAAGAAGAGAACGAACGAGACGGCGAGTTGAGTGGTGAAGGAGGACGAGGAAGATTGGCGTCCACGAAGGTTCGTCGTTGTTATCGTTGAATAACGAGGTAAATTTCGCATTTGATTTTAATTAGTTGGTAGGAATTTTCGTTTTTTTTTTAAATTAGAAATTCATTCACACACAAACACACGTATGTGACGTGCACTCCGTTCTAAATTAGTGTCGACGGGAAAGTAAAATTCTTTTTCGTTTCTTTTTCGCGTTCGCTCTCTCGCTGGCATTTTCTCTCGCTCTTTCTCCTTTGTTTATTGCTATTTGTTACGAAAAAAGTTAAATTTTTTATCGAAGAAACTAAACTTGAAATCTTGCAAGAAATGCAACAAAATCTTAAGACGAATGCGATAAGAATCGAAAGAGAAATGTAGTAAAATCTTAAGGGAAAGGTAACGAAATTTTAAGGTCAAAATCGAATAAAAATCTAAGAAATTTTATGGCAGGATCCGGTCATCGTGACTCGATTCCAATACGTTCATTTGCTCGCGTTGTGTGTGTGTGTGTGTGTGTGTGGAAATTAGTCTCTCCTTTTCCATTCTTTACCTGATGCCAACTACCTCCTCTACCCATTTACCTAACCCAACGTCATTCCTTCAACGGCAGAAAAAAGAGAAAGAAACGGTCTAAACAATAATAATAAAAATCAATCGTCGGGGTCCCCGTGTTACGTTTTTTCTTCTTCGTCTTCCTCCACCTCCTCGGCCGCGCTCTCTCTTCGTTTCACCATTACGTTTCGCTTTTTTAAAAAGGCAGATGTTTTTAGAACTGGGTATAATGTAGGCCTGGACGGCGCCTTTTTTTTCCGTCACTCTCTCGCTCTCTTAAACTCTCCTCGTCGCTCTCTCTTTGTCTCTCGCCCGCTCTCTCTTTGTCTCCATTCGATCCGTCTCTTTCGCTCATTCCGATTCTCCTCCAACCCTCATCAACAACCATCGTCCTTTCGATTCGTCAATTCCGCTCTCTTTCGCCGTGCGTTTCGTTCGGTTTCCTTCTGCTGCACCTCCTGGTCAATTCCCTCGAACCGCGCGCCTTATCCTTTAATTAAAGAAAAAACGATGGTTTTGCAATCGATTTCTGCTCATAATTGCCGATTCGTCGAACGGTTTTCTTATTCCCTAAAAAAACGGAAAGGAAATGGGTCAGATCCGAGTGAGATTGCAAATTCGTATGATTTAAGTGGATGTTTTATTAATAATAAAAAGGATATTCGCATGTTATTGCCGAAGAGGCGAATAATAATATAAAACGATAGAGATAAAAACGTAAGGAGCGAAGGTAATGAATGGGCGAACGGAATAAGGGAAGAGAGAAAGTGAAAACGCGATGATTGAGGATGAAGTCGTCGTCGTTGTTGTTGCTGCTGTTGCGTTTCGATTTATATTTCCTTCTTTTATGGCCCAGTGGTGGTAGCGACCGGAGCGAGCGAAACCATTACACATACACATGCGATTGCACTTCCTCGCGATTCCTCCTTGTCTCGATCGCATTTTGCAAGCGATTCTCTCCGGCCGAAGTAGAAAGAAACGGAACAACCACCAGCAGCAGCAGCAAGCGGCAGCAGTAATAGTAATAGTAAATAATAGTAGTAAATAGTCGTAATAGTAAGTGGCATCATCATCATCTTCATCTTTTCAACATCTTCTTCCACGCCGTCGTCGTCGTCGTCGCCGTTGTTTTTCTTCCATTCCATTTTGCTCTTGCATTCGCGTACAACGGCAACAGCGACTCGTAGGTGTGTTTATAACGCACGAGAAAGAGAGATCTTGACCTACATCCTATTAATCTATTTACCTTATTTCCATTCTCTTATCTCCTCTTCTTCTTCGCCGTCGTCGTCGTCATCGGCATGCGTGTGCATATTGCTGCATAAATTCGCGATATCTCTCGCAATTCCTCGCCGAAGACGGCCCGCGTATATTGTTCGTGCAAAAAAGCAATGATGATGATAATGGGCGCAAAAGAAGCGAAAAAAGAAGTAAAAAAAAAGAGAGGCGAGAGGAGAAAAATCGAAGGCGATTCTCTCCTCCATCCACCCTCGCCCGTTCGCTCCGTCCTCCTTCTTCCTCCGGTCCACCAGAGTGGATGTGTATAAATTGGCGTGTCGCGAAAAAAAGCCTGCGTAAGAATGGCAAATACACACGTACAAACTCACAGCTACACACGCAACACAACGGCAGCATCATCCATCCGACATCGTCGTCCTGCTGGCTCGTTGGCTGGCTGCGGACCGTCTTTGCTGCCGGTGCTGTTGTTGTTGTAGTAGCTGCAAAAAGTCCAATTAAAAAAAGAAGAGGAAAGAAAAAAAAAGCGAGGAGAAACGAAGAAAAAACCGTGAGTGTAACAGCAGCGGCATCAGCAAGCGGCAGTTCTTCGCTTGTTGTTGTTGTAGTGGAGAGAGAGTGTAAGAGCAGTGCGTGCGCCGAGCATTTCTCTCGCATCCTCGCATCATCTCGGTCCAATTTGCCGGAGAACGAGAGCTGGCTAGAACCCGGCATCGTCGTGGTAGTCGTCACCGTCGCCGTCGCCGTCATCCCTCTCCCGTCGTAGGCCTTGAGCGCGAAGGGTCCGGTTCGCTTCTCTCTTTTCGTTTCGTTTCGTTCCGGACATTTAGAGTTCTCTCGCGCTCTCGTACGAAATACCGAAAAGTGTGTTTTCTTTTATTTCGCCTCTCACGAAGGTCGGCGAGGTCGTAAAAATAAAGTAAAGTAGTACGCACGAAGGACACGGGGCGGAGGAGAGATTGAGAGAGAATCAGAAATAAGAAAGTTTCGTTTCGTTTTTTTTTTGTTTTATTTGGCGTTGAAATTAAATGGTAGTTTACGTTGAGTAAGAAGAGGGCGAAAGAGATTCGGTAACCATTGAGCGTGCAAGAGGAAACGGGATTGTAAACATAGACGACGTGGTCGCTGGCGGCGGTAGAGGCGCGACGATTGATGTAAGTAAAAATCACGTAGAAAACTTTATTTGCTTCTTAAGAAAAATACCGAAGAACCGATAATAATCCCTCTTCGTCACCGCTCCCCAGCGAAAACAACAGCAAATCCCGTTATTGTCGCACCGATCCCCGTGTCCTCTTTTGCGCGACGCCTCGCATGGAAATGCCGCTAACAACCGGTCATAGACGACAATAAACCTGCGTGCATCATCATCATCGTCGTCGTCGTCATCATCATCATATTCATCTTTTCCTCTCGTTCTTACGACGCATCGCACAAACTTCCGCTCTCTTTCGTTGCCGGATGTTTTCGTGTGACGCGGAGGCGAAACAAATAAACAATGTGAACGTACTGCAAGTAACGCATCTTTCTTTCTTTTTTTGCCGTTTCCAATCTTCGTGCGCGAAAAAAATTATTTATGCACGAAAAGGAACCGGCGAAATAGCTGCCCGAAACAGAAAGAGAGTTGCGTTTCGTCGATGATGATGCCACGTCGAGCTTCGAAAAAAAAACGTTTCTTTCTCCGTCTTTCTCTCGACTTCTTTCTTTCTTTCTCTCGCGCCTACCGCTACTAAACTCCTCGCAGCCGACGTTGCTGGCTGTTGTTGTTGTTGGTCTACATCCGTTCCGAATTTAACGAAGCGTCCCAATTTTTTCTCTTTCTCCACGCGTCTCTCTCTCTCTCTCTCGCTCTCTTTCTTCGCTTGCCTCGTTCTCCAACTGCTCAAGTTTTTCGAGTTGTTCTTGTTATTGTTGTTGCCGAATTCTTTCAACTTCGGCCAGCCCGTTCTTTTGGGGTCCACCAACGAACGTCTACCTGCCCAAATCGGCTTCTCGATCGGACCGTCGACAGAGTCATCGCGGCAATCGCGTCATCGAGATCGACGCCTTATTTATTATTTCCATTCGAATTCGATTTTTCTCCGCGACAGTCCTCCGGTTTTCCGGCGTTTCGTTGTTATTGCGCGGTGGTGGCGGTGAAAGAAAGCAGCAAAAAAAAAGAAGCGGATCCAGGATTAACAAAGTAAAAAAAAAAAAGAGAAGAAAAACCGGGAGGGTGGCACTTCTTTCTTCCTCTTTCTTTTTTTCGTCGATCGTCGAGGGGTTGCCCGGTACTTTTTTCGTTCCCCCTTTCGTCTTCGCGCGCTCTTCTCCTCCGGCTCTCTCTCTCTCTCTCTCCCTGCACTCTCCGTTGTAGTTAAGTGGTAAGCGGCTCCGGGGCACGCACTCGGGGGAAAGTGATGCTGTGTATGTGTGTGCGTCTCGACCAATCAATACCCGGGTTCAAGGACGATAGCACTCGGTGAGGAGGAAGAAGAAGAAAAAACGAAAGAAAGAACGGGAAAAAAAGAGGAAAACCTCCACTTCCTTTCTCTCGGTCACACACAAACACACACGCGCGCGCCCGTACTCCTTCACTGTACACGTGTATATACGTAAGTAGAAGATGGTTTGCTGCTGCTGCGTGTGTTAATGTAGGTAGAAAGTGACGATGCCGTTTGCTTTTCGCCTCTTATAGCCGTTTCATCGCGTTCCTTCAGTTCCTCCCGTTTCCTCCAATTTTCCTGCCGACCGATGGAGAAAGAGAGAAGGACGGGATAATAGCAATAAATTGCTCCTTGCGATTTTAACAATTTATTGCACGCCGAATTGAAACAGCGGATTGCGCGAGTTTTTCGCCAGCCTGCAATGGACGGAAAACAAAGAGCAGAAATTGCACGATGGATCACAAGGGGGGAGAGCGAATAGAGAAAGGAATCGGAAACGAACGCAGAGGAATTAAAAAAAATAAACGGAAAAAGAAAGAGCGAAAGAGAGAGAGAGAGAGAGAGAGAGAGAGCGCGTGCAAGAGCGATTGGACACGAGAAAAAGAGTGGATGATTGCGAGGACGGTCGAGAGAAAGAAAGAAAGAGCGAAAAAGAACGAGAGAGAGAGAGTTTGTGTTGATTATGCAACTTATTATTGATTTTAAATGCCTCCCTAACGAAACGCAGGGCCAGATTAAGGTTCGCCTTCGCTGTTGTTGCTATTATTACCGCTTCTTTCTAAACGTTCCCATTGTTCACTTTCTATTTTGCCATATTTATTTATTGGCGCCGTTCGCATTAAAGAACTCGCGCTTATTTCGCGATAGCTCCGGGTCGCAATTGCAGCGGGAGCCACGCGAAGAAACGGAATCCGACGTGGAGGAAGCGCTAATTAATCCGCACGATTCGAACGCGCCCGGTTCCTCCACCGAAAACGCCGTTCGATCGCCGTTAATTTATCATCATCATCATCATCCGAGCAAAACTCGGAAAAACAATCCATCCTCCCGCTGTCGATACTTGCGAAACCTTTTGTTCCAGGCCATTCTTTGCGATCGCAGACGATTCTACCGCTTCCTCCTCCTCGTCCGCCTCCTCCGTCGCCGCCGCCGCCACCCGATTCCGTTCGACGATTAATCCATCGTTAATTTCTACGTCTCTCTCCCTTTTTTTTCTGTTTCTGGTACGATTGCGTTCGGTCGTTTGTACTTATCGAACGGGAACCGATAGAAAGAGACACGGCGCGAAAGAGAGAGAAAGGAATTATCGTTCGGGGTTTGTATTAGTAAAGAGTAGTTGCTACCTATCCTTTGGCGATGGTAGTAGTAGTATATCATTGCAATAACTAACGACTTTATTGATTTTTTTTGCGCTCTCTCCTCTCTCTCTCTCTTTCTCTCGCCCTCCCCGTCACACACAAACACACCCGCGTTCTCTTTGGCGAACGAGCGGAAAAAATAAAAGGAGGGAAGAAGCGAAAGAGGGGCCGAGAATTAATTCAATGCCGCCGCATTGATTACGGGGAAAAAAGTAGGAAAACGCATGTCGTCGTCGACGTCGTCGCCGTCGTTGTTGCCCGCGTCATCGTCGTAGTCCGCTCCTAATTAACGAACAAAAAGAAAAGAAGAGGAAATAAATGGAAGGAAAAAAGTCGCTGGAATTTTCCATTCGAAGCGACGCAGAGAATTACTCTCGCGGTTGTTCTTCTTCTCCCGATCCCCTCTTCGCCGCGTCGTCGTCGACTGTTCTTATTTAAAAAAAAAAACCTTTCCTTTTTGTTGTTTTGCTCTGTTTCTCACCTCCTTCTCTCTTTGTTCTCTAATTTCAGTCGTTGCTGAAGACGGCGGATCAATTGAAAATTAAAGGTCTCTGCGAAACGCCCGATGAGACCGAAACCGAAGAAGCACTGCCACCGCTAATAAACCCGTCGACGAACATCGGCACGGGCCACAATCGGAGGACGCGAAGATTGTCGTCGTCGTCGTCGTCGCAATCCCATCGGTACCTGGACCACAAGAGGCACAAGTACAGACGGGTCGAGAGGGAGAACGGTTTGAATAATAATAATAACAACAACAACAGTGGTAGTGTTAGTGGTGGTTGTGTTGCGTCGCTGGAGGAAGGAGACGTGGTGGAGGACGAAGAGGCGGACGTGGAGGTGGTGGATAAGGAGGATAAGGATCTGAGAGACGGTGATCGCGATAGCATCGATAACAAAGAGAGGGACAATGAGAAGAAGAGTGACGATGATAGGGAACTAACGGTGCCGTTGTCGGACGATAGGAATTCGAATGTGAGCTATAGTGAACGCATTAATAACAATAATAACGTTAATAAAAATCGAGAAGAACGAGAGGAAGCGGACGAAGAGCGTAGACAACATACTGATGAAGACAATAATGATATGCCAATAGCTCTTGATGACGAACGTAAAAGACGTAAAACTCATCATCACAACAACAACAATAACATTCATAACCAGTGCAAACCCCTCAATATGAGCAACCATGCGCTATTAGGAGGGCAGGTAAACTTTTTGCATCGTATTCAAAATCGAAAAATAGTTAAGCGATCTAACGAGCTACTTTCTTTTCCACATCTCTCTCTCTCTCTCTCACTCTCTCTCTTTCTCTATGTGGAGGCCGTTTTAGGGCTAACAAATTAGCAAAAACTGTCAATTAGAAAACAATCACAAAATCAGCAAAACGAAAAACTGCAACAGACGCACACACGAACGAAACTGAAATATTTCCTTGTATTCAACAGCCTGTATTCACGCAATTCGGTATAGACTCTGACGACTTTCCGCCGGATCCACCAGCGCCGACGGCCACCCCTGTTGGTAACATTGAAATGCAAGATCATTCGCCTACGAGAACGCTATTCACTAATACGATACACAGAACCGATTTATCAGGTAAAGATGAAGCGACGATCGATCCTTTTCAACGTGTCCCAATCATAAAATTGATTCTCGTTTTGCAGATTCCCATTTAAAATTTAGCGAGATCAAGAAAGAGAACGAGATCAAATTGGAAACGCTACGCTCGTCGTACGATCAGGAATCGATTTTGGAGATGGACACCGGCCACATGTCCGGCCCCGATCATTCGATGGACAGCCACGACGGCTCCGAGCACGGCATGCACACGATGATGATAACGCCGGAACTGATGGGTACGACACGCGTCGAGATCGACGTCGATAACGTTCACTTACGATTCTCTTTTGCGCCCAGGGTTCTACCGGCTGACGGAAGCCGGCTGCAAGGACTTGTTGAAATCGAACGGCCACGCCGAGCATCACATGGACCGATCGCATCACCACCACCATCATCACGGCAGCGGCGGCGGCGGGCCGAAGACGTGGACGCAAGAGGACATGGAACTGGCGTTGGACGCGCTTAGAAATCATAACATGAGCTTGACGAAGGCTTCCGCCACCTACGGCATCCCGTCGACGACGTTATGGCAACGGGCCCATCGACTCGGCATCGACACGCCGAAGAAGGAGGGCCCGAACAAGTCGTGGACGGAGGAGAGTTTGAATTCGGCGCTGGACGCGTTGAGGACCGGCACGATATCGGCGAACAAGGCCAGCAAGGCTTATGGTGAGCGCCGCGAGTCCGCACGAACCGCAGTTTTAACCGATCTTCTGCGTCCCCATCGCAGGCATTCCCAGCAGTACCTTATACAAGATAGCGCGGAGAGAAGGTATCCGATTGGCCGCGCCGTTCAACGCCGCGCCGACGACGTGGTCGCAAAAGGACCTCGAGAAAGCGCTGGACTCGATCCGATCGGGGCAGACGTCCGTGCAGAAGGCGTCCACCGAGTTCGGCATACCCACCGGCACGCTGTACGGCCGTTGTAAGCGCGAGGGCATCGAGCTGTCGCGGTCGAATCCGACGCCGTGGTCCGAGGACGCGATGGGCGAGGCCCTCGAGGCGGTTAGGTAAGTAATTGTTCGGATCGTTGCACGAGGTCCGCCGTTCTCGCGCCGCCCGCAAATTCGGCCCTGTATCCTCGAATTGATTGTGTTTATTCATAAGATTAGGACACATGTCCATAAATCAAGCGGCCATCCATTATAATTTACCGTACTCGTCGCTCTACGGACGGTTCAAGCGCGGCATCAAGTACGAGACGGAGAGCGTCGATCACAATTCGGACAGTCAGTCGCAGTTGGACGGCCAGATCCATCCGATGGACTACGTGACCGCGCATCACGCGTTACCGCCGTATCCGCCGCAGCCGTCGCCGTCGCCTCAGCATCATCTTCAGCACTCGCCGCATCAGCAGCAACAGCAACCGCCGTCGCAACAGCAACAACGGCAGCAGCAGCATCATCAGCAGCAGCAGCATCATCAGCAGCGACAACCAAATAGCTGAAAGCAGTATTTCTAGTTTATTTATAAACGAAATAATTATAATTCTTATTATTACGACTTTAATTGTTATGTAATTTATTTGTTTTTATTATTATGCGTATTAATCGAGCGTGGTTTACACTTACTTAATTACTTTCTCTAGTTTTTTTTTTCTTTTGTATTTTAATAACGACAAATTACTTCTTATAATAATACAAGACTACCAAATGAATGAGATTAATGTTAAGTTAGAGGAGATGCGAAAGGTCGTAGTACTTAAAAATTGTGGGGATTCGTGCGAGGAATCTGTGTTTTATATGTAAAGAGCGTTTTATGGATCTTGAGAAGAACTGTTAAGGGAAGATTACAACTAATGTTTTAAGGCATGCTCTTGTTAATTTTCTTTTTGTAATTAGTTTGCAAATTCTCTTCAATTACTTTTTAAAGAAAGAAAAGTAAAGAAAGGAAACATTCGTTATTTTGTAGGGAATCTAAATAGACTATATTATATATAAATATATGAATAACATAATAATGAAAAGAGGGATCTTAAAGAAATGGAGAATTAAAAACAATGTTGTCATAAATAGTGTGATAGAAATTAAATGAGGAAATTCAATGAGGTATTGTTTATTAATTAGTTAATATGAACAAGTGCAATATGTATCTACAAATTGGATTTAATCGATTAATTATTGAAATCGTTTCGTTATTGTAATTAATTCCTTCTTATCATCTCAAGTATTTCGAAAGCTTTATACTTTGTAAATCAGGAACATTTGCAAATATCGCTGAGAAACTGCGTGTTTCGCTTCGTATCTCAACCGTAAAAGCAGTTTCTTTTTGCTTGTGTTTCCGATGAGAAAGAAACTGTCGATTACAGAAATGCAATGTTTAATTTCTTGAACTCTACTCACTTTAAAGTAAGTGATAAGATTGACTTTCCGTTTAGACTTCAAGGAATCGTTCACATTTGCTAATATTTATTACTTTTTTGTTTGCATTATTATGTAACGAAGACGTTTTTAAAGGTGCCTCAATGATGATGACGATGATGTGTATTTTAGTTCTTAAACTGATGTATAAATGAATGAAATCCGTCTCGTATGAATAAAGTAACTATATTGAGCGAGAAGAAAGCAAGACATTTTCTTTACCTTTCTTAAATTACGTTATTATGTAATGTTATTTATTATGATTATTATTCGGAATAAAACAGAATGAAAAACAGCTTAGCATCTTGTTATTTACGAATAAAAAAGGAGGATCTCCCAACTATTTGATAAGATTTTATTCGCCAAAGGAACGAGAATACAATGACCGAGAAACGAAAATGACAATCGATATTATTTCCTGCGTTCCGCCAACCATCGTCTAATCTCCTCGGCCAGTTCGGTGTTCGGTATCACTTGGTCCATCGTTAACGGCGACCGATTGAACGGATCCGTTTGATCGCTCAGCAAATGTCTTGCGATCGTCGTACGATCGGTCGTTTGCTTTGAACTAGGCAACGTGACCGGATCCAACATGATCGTGCTCATGATCGGATCGAGGAAATGCTCCGGTGCCTCGGCCGTTAACTCTTCGCTCGCCTGATACTCGGCCGCTTTTATCGCTACCTTTGCAGCCACCTCTTCTAACTCGCACACCAACGAGGCGCCACCGATTCTGACCAGAACGTCTTCGGCCAATTTGAATAGTTGCGGTTTATAGGATCGACCGTCTTGAGAAACTGCCAAACAAAAGGCGTCGTTCTCTTTCAGGTTCACGTAAATCTTACAGATGTCCAGTACGGTCGAAGCCGGCTCGAAACTGTACTCTTTCTGATCTTTCACCTACAACCGAAGAATGTGAATCGAATTGCGTTTAATTGCTTGCGTAAATACGATTAATACACATACCTTAAATTTCTTCTGGTTTGGTCCCACCAGATTCAGCAAGAAGTAATTCAACATTGCCGCGACTCTATCTACCATAGTGGAATGTGTGAAGACAATCGTAATCTTACTGGTTAATTTGACCAACGTTTTAATCGTATCTCTTCCTAGAATATTATCGAATCTAGCTAACATGCCTGTCTGTTGTAAGTACCCCATGTTTTGTGCACGCTCGGGAGCCGACAATCTATCCCATTCGCCGTTTTCCCTGTATTTAATAAAATCCATGTATATTTCTATGTTATAGTGCGAAATTGTCCGCAATTATACCTAGCCATTTGCATCTGCTTCAGCTTGGACATGTTCGATAGCGCCTCGTCCAACAGGAACACGGCATCGTTCATCAACAGATTGACGAATCTTAAAAATAACGGCGGCGAGACGGCTTCCATATTCTGTTCCGCCTCTTGAGCCAACAACCTAAAACCGATTATAAATTAAAAAGTGAAGCAATTAGGAAAATCACTGCGAATTTACAAGAAGAAATTCTGATGTTCATCTAGTTCCCACAAATAATCCATCACGAGATGCATCGGCCTTCTGTAATTAAACTTTTGCTCGAACTGAACGCTTTGTCCGGTCATTTCGATGCCAACGAACACCTCCAAGAGACTGCGAACTATCTGCAATTGATATATCGATGAACAATCCACGTTGAAATGGCTTTTTCCGAGCGGTAAACTTACTTCATTCCTATGAGGGTGCTGATTGAATAGTCGTTCCCTTTGATAGCCACCGAAACTGTTCAAACCGGGCGGATCGTCCTCGTGGAAAGGTAGCAACGATTCCAATCCTTCGGCTAGACGGGCCCTCAAGTGAGGATTCTTGACGTGACGAGCGGAACCCATGTAAATTAGCACGAAAGTGAGGATGTGTTCTAAATTCTCGTACGGGTGTAACTCAAACATTTTCGGATTGAACCGTCTTAAAAATACTAAATAACAAACGATATTTTCGATTAAAAACTCTGGAATGCATCTGAAATCGAAAAAAGTGCGTGAAAATCGTAAACTCCTAACGGTTCCGTTGAGTTTACTTTAATGTAAATGGAATATTGTCCGGATCAAGTGGAAACACGCAATCGACGTGTATCGTTGGCGAATATGATTGCGAATTATCGTTGAAATCCAAGCGTAACGCCACTTGCGTTAACCAATAACAGGTGGTCGATACAAAATTGAACATCAATTCCAACATGGTTGGTTCTGATAAAGTTGCTTTCAATGAGAGATACCTGGATAAATAAATAAGTTCAGTTGATCGCACTCAAATGTAAATGATTAACTCACTTTGCCAATTCTCCATTTAGTCTCTCCTTCAACGAGTCGACTATATCGTTGGAAGCACCGCTTTGACTCAAAGCGTCGTTATAAGCTCTCTCCAATCGGCCCAAATCTTGATTAAGTCGTACCAGTTTATCCACATTAACTCTGAATCCTAAATCGATTGCCCTGTGACCCATGAAGAAACATTCGGTGACGAAATTGTAAGACGGTGCCGTATGAATTGGAACTTCATCTGTTCCATCGTCGTTTTCGTTATACGGCACCAGACAAGTCTCTTTAAACATGCCCAACAGATGAACGCTCTTACTTTGTGCCTCCTCGTCCTGAAAGCGTTAAACTAATTTCAGTTCCAGCCTTTAACGAGATAATCGATTTACCTTAACGGCACAGTAAGTCGGATCCACTTTTAACACCTTTTTCTGATTTTGTAACGTACAAAATGGATTGCAAAATCTCATGAATATCGAATTCAAGTTAATCATGAAAGCGTCGCTGACTGTATTGCTTGAATTTGCAATGTTTAGTTCGGGAGGCATTTGCGCGTTCCATATCTTTCCTCGATCGCTGTTTGCTCGCAGACAGTTTCCACACCAGCTTAATACCTTCTCTTTTATGTTGGGACTAAACTTTATCATTGTCAACATAAAATAGTGTGTTTGTTCCATCAGCTTATTCATACTAGTGAATAATAAATTCTCTGTAGATTGGATGCTTGACTGAAAGTTATATTATAATGAGTTTGTAGCATGATTTAGCAAAGAGGATTGTTTCTTACAGAATCTAATGGATGTTGAAAGAACTCATAAGTACCATTATTTGTCTTTGGCAGTATTGATATGCATAATAGGGCACCTAGTATGTTGTCTGCATAATTATTACCAGCATCTACCTTAATTGGCTGACAATATTCCATGAAAATGTTGCACAAATTTTCATTTGTTGTAAATAATTGTAAGATATGGAATATTGCAGGTAAGACAGCAGTTATTCTAGATTTAGCAATATCCATGTGTATTACCCTCAACAAGTTCTTGTAAGGTTCTTGCATTCCATCCAAACCCTCTACAATTTAAATTATCATGATAAGACTGTAATTATTTGAAATTATTTGTTAAACTTACCATCATCATTTAAAAATGAGTGATAAATTTCATTGAAGAATTCTGTTACTCCCTGACTTGAAGCTTTTAGTACTTCATAGAATTGTACATATAATTCCTGCCCATCATATAATTCTGGCTGCTTCAATGCAGTTAGAATGTTCCTCATTATCAAATTATTCAATTTCACTCTTAATTCCTCATCACTTACTTCCATGGTTCTTGTGTAACAGTAGAAAAGATATGTTACCACTTGAGTCTCATAATAGGTTCCACTTGGATTGTTATTATTGTTACATTTTGTGGTTGTACTTTCAGGATTTTGTAGGAAGAGCCTTTCAAATAGTGCATGTTCCAAAATTTCCAAATCCAGTTCTCGATTTGGGAATGAATTGGTTTGTTCTTCCAAATAAACCAGACCACCCTCTCTATTCTTATTCAGTGTGAAACCAAAACAATTTTCTATTACTTTACATGTTTCAGTACCAGTGGATTCCGATGATAATGATGATGGTTTTTCTTGGTCATCTTTTACATCGCTTATAAGGGCAGCAAATGGATTTGCCATATTTTCTTTTACATTGAGATAGATTTTACTTCAGACATTCGAAGGTATTAATCACTTACAATTCATGAATAAGCAAAAATTATATCAACAATTAACATAACGAATTTATTCAATTTTTATAATGAACATTGATGCAAAGCAAACTTCAAGTTGATTTTTATTTTATTTTGCTTGTCAAGTGCAGCTGATTTAAATATGGAACACCGTACGTTAATTCTAATGGGACGTGTTTTCTAATCCGACTTAAAGTATTCGATACGTATCGTTTCTGTGATTGGTTTCTTATCTAATCAGCTTATTTGTTTAAATAATTAAAACGAATTTTATGTAAGTGATACGCGAATAACGAAATAAGGTTTACGGAGCAGAATTATTTTAATCATTTGGCATTTTGAAATTGACGTCAGGGAAACTAACCTTCACTTGGCTTAGTTTATTGTAGTGAAAAGAAAATCAGATTTTATGGTTCTCAAGTTATCAAATCATTGTTGAAACATTTATGCAGTAATCAAAACTAATTACGAGAAAAAGAAATAATGCCCCACATCGAAATTAAACACTTATTCAATTATAACAGGTAATTAGCAAATTGTTTCTATGCACTGTTGTTTTTTTTTTTAATTTATTATCTTAATCTTTTCTAGGTTGCCAGATTCTACACAGAAATTACTGGCCCTGTTGATTTACCTGCCATTTGGCGTTATTTTAGTCACGTTAAGAGTTGTTTTAGGTTTACTGATTTTCATAATAGGCCACATATTACCAGATGTACAAGTAATCAGAAGCATATTAAGCAAATTGTTATGCTTCACCTTTGGTATATTAGTGAATGTTACAAATAAGGAAAAGAAAGAAGATGTAGAAGCATTTGTTAGCAATCAGATATCAATATTTGATCATTTAGTAGTGCATACTGCTACAAATAGTGTTACTGTAAGTAGCAATTTCTTATTATCTGGCAAAGTGAGAAATCCTACTTGCATGAATTTCAGCCTGGTGTTAAGCTCAATTCATTGCTATCGTCCATCTTTGGTATACAAAACTTTGGATCAGCTGCTAATTTTGAAACTTTCAAGAATAACATATTAGACTTAATATCCAACAATAAGGAACCATTATATTTTCAACCAGAATCCACTATTACAAATGGCAAGGCTCTGATTAAATTTAATACATGGCCTTTTAGTATATGCACAAAAATACAGCCGATCACAATCAAAGTTTACAGGCCAGTCCTTGATATTGCAATTACCACAGCAAGTGGCACATATTGGACAAATTTCTTTTTCTACTTGTTTTGTCCATGTACAATTTACAAAGTGGAGTACTTGAGTCCTTCTGAGAAGAAAGGACTCACAGATGGGGAATTTGCCGAAAAGATCAGGCATGATATTGCAGCTAGTTTGAAGGTGATTCTGATTGTTGTAATATCATTCCATTTATTTTATTTGAATGTTATTCCTTAGGCGGATTTAGTGGAATACACGGCAACCGATTTAAAAGAATGGCAAAAACGATATCGCATTGAATGTCAGCAGCCTAGACCTACCAGAACCATTATAACAAATACACTGAATCCGGAACTCAATCGGATGGCATTGCAAATTCGCGACGTTTTACCACATGTACCATACAACGTGATTTATAGAGACTTAAGTATATTATTCAGCACGTTTGTTTTAATCTGTATTAATTTTAATTCATTCTAGTGAGGACTAAGAATGTGGATGTGACAATCACCAACTTATTGGAAGGACACGTGGTTTACACTCCAGAAATACCGCAAGCTAGTACTTCTACGGCATCAGCTACAACTAGCAAACAGTCAGTCTCTGAATCGAAAACATCTGCCAATCCGGTAATTAATAACGTGTCGCGAGATATTTTATGTACAGCCGCATCGACGTTTGGTAAGACGGCTCAAGAAAGAATGCTATCGTATCAAGAACGAAAACAATTGTTGATAGAGAACTCCAGAAAGCGTTATATTGAAAAGCATGGTCTTCAAGATTTATTGTTAAACTGTTGATAAAGCGTTTCGTTTCGATAAAAGAGCGCAAAAAAGAATGTAATGATAGTAGTTTAGTGCCAATGGAATTATTAAGAGAACGCAAGGATATCTATTAAATTCAGCATAGTACTAAACTCTTCCCGTTAAATTAAACGATTCATGCATTGAGTTATAAAAAAAAATATTTATTCTTCAAAATGGAAATTCTGTCATCGAATTATTATCATTGTAAAAATATAGTTTTATATGCACATATTCTTAATTATCTTTACCCATTTCCTTTCTTATATTTATGAGATATAAGGAAGCACTAGATTTACATAAAGCATAAAATAAATTTCAATAAAACTTTCATAAGATAACAATTGCTTATAATACTCTATCTATAAAATCTCTTAACAATATAAACCACCTCCTTCATTAGCTTTATGCTCAGCAAGTATAAAAACACCAACTTTTTCTGGTAAATTAAATTTTTGTATATCTTTCACCACATCCTCTCTCTTGCCTACACCAGCAACATAGCCATTTAAACGGCAAGCAATATGTGATGATTGCAATAAATCTGGAGTTAATCCAATATCATTGCATACTTGTTTAAATCTCTGTAAGCGGTATTTCTGATGATAGCTGAAAAGAGATGTTATCTATAATGTCAAATTATTTTCAATTTAATAAAGCTTACTTTTCAGCTGGATAAAATGGACCAACTGCTTTTAATTCTGTTATCAACTTTTCATTCTGCAATTCTCTCTGTTTCTTCATCGACTTTTCTGCAATATCTTTTTGTTCCTCATCATGATACAAAATTAATGACATATATTGTCGTTTAACAGGTGTCGTCAAACCATATTCATGATTATTCCAAAACAACGTTAGCAAATCCTCATATGTAATAGACTTTGGATCATAATGTAGTTCTATGACTTCTGTATGATCACCACTAAAACAATTTAAAATATTGAATTGATATTATGCAAAAAGTAATTCAAAAGTAAAAGAATAGTTTCAACTATCTGCTTGTTATAATTACATGGATTTATATGTGGGGTTTTCCATTGATCCACCTGCATATCCTACTCTTGTCCTCAGGATTCCTTGAGTACCACCATATAAAGCATCACAAGCCCAAAAACAGCCCATCCCAAATGTTGCCTTTTTGAATAACACATCAACGTGATGGATTAGTTTCGACATTTTATACATATGACTTTCTTACAATGAAATCAACAATTACTCTTCGAATATTTCAAAAATATAAATAAATATGTGCAATATGGATTAATCACTTGTCAAACAGACAGTGCCTCTGCTTTTCAAGTCGCTGAATTAAAACATTTGTAATCGTTCAGTGCAGCTTTTGAAATCGAGTGGAATAACATTTTTATGAGCGCCCATTTATGAAAAAGCTAATATAGAAGAGTTAAATTAAATTTGTATATCTGAAAAGTTATACCTGAATCAAAATCAATTACTTCATTCGGCGTTTAACTTATTTTGAAATAAAATATGTGATTTTATAAATCAAAAAAGTAATTTTTAAAATTGGTGCCTACTGCATTGTCATTTTTACAAAAAGTACATCAATAGTGTATCTGACGTGTCATTCATTTGACAATAAAACAGTTCTCTCATTACTTAATTGCAAAATAATTAATGTGTGTTAATATTTTAATTAAACGTAAAATTATATGAACGTGCGGTGATGGTTAGACGTTTAATTAAATAACTTAATTTATTTGCGTAGTCTCCAAGTATTAAGTGTCATTTCTAAGTTGATTAAACATTGACAGTTCCATACATGATAGTAATAATTCCAAACACTGATAATTGATTTATATCATAAAATAATTTTAAGTCGTAACAATTAAAGTTAAGAATTTAAGTAAGAGGAAGAGATGACATCCTTTTTAACTAATGCCTTAGGTGGTAACCCATTTTCGACGCCCGTAGGTAGTAGAATAGGTGAGTGCATTACCAAGTTATTATGAGTATTGTTTTTGTAAATCGATCACTTGCTTTATTTTTTATCACTTATTTTCAAGTGCATTCTTATATAATGCTTCTGTCTTATCTAAAATGTGCAACGCAATAACTGGTAAATGCGTAGGATGCGGTTCGTATTGTTGTTGTTATTCAAAATTAATTTGTTTACATGAGTCATCGCCGTACGCTCTCTATTATTTAGCATATAAATGCGATTCCTTTTAAATATAGTAACAAAATTTGCATTTCTCGGTTTACAGAGCAAGCCACCGATGGCACGTTAGCGTCAGAGAATTGGGGCTTGAATATGGAAATATGCGATTTGGTTAACGAAACCGAAGATGGTCCAAGAGACGCGATAAAGGCAATCAAGAAGCGTCTTACGCAAAACGTGGGAAAAAATTACACTATCGTCATGTATACGTTAACGGTACTAGAGACTTGCGTTAAAAATTGCGGAAAACGATTTCATTTACTTGCGTGTAATAAGGATTTTGTGCAAGAATTGGTATATAGTTGATCCTAATACTTATTTACAATGTAACAAACATTCACTGTTCTCTCAGGTGAAACTGATAGGACCGAAAAACGATCCGCCAACCGCCGTGCAAGAGAAAGTATTGAGTCTGATTCAGTCATGGGCGGATGCGTTTAATAATCAACCGGAATTATCCGGCGTCGTAACGGTCTATCAAGATCTGAAATTGAAAGGAATCGAATTTCCACCTACCAATTTAGATGCGTTAGCACCTATTATAACGCCGCAAAGGGTACTTTTTCGTCTTTGGCAATATGCGAAAGCATTCGAACGTAATGTTAATAATTCCAGAGCGTGGAAGTCGACGCGCCAGTGGCACCTCCACCCGAACCAGAAGTGCCAAGACCATCGCCGGCCCATGTTCCCAGTCCAACGGGCATTTTAACCGTGGAACAACGCGTCAAATTGCAATCGGAACTGGACGTCGTCCAATCCAACATGATGGTTTTCGGCGAGATGTTGAACGAAATGAAACCGGGCGCGGCGCAACCAGACGAAGTCGAATTACTACAGGCAATCCATTTGAACCCTAGCAAAAGTCGTTCAAGTGCAATTATCCATCTAATCAATTGCAGGAATTGAATACTACGTGCCACACCATGCAAGAGAGATTGATGGAGTTGATTAGTAAACTGTCGAACGACGAATTGACGGCCGACTTGTTACGCATCAACGACGATTTAAACAATCTGTTCCGTCGGTACAGCCGCTGGGAGAAGAACAGTAACCCGGAGGGTCAGTCCGCCTCGGCCGTATTAGCTAAAGCGATTACGCCCAAACAGCAGCAGCCGTCGAAAGAACCGGACAGTTTGATCGATTTGGGCGATTCGGACGAAGAACTGTCGGAGGAACTGAGCAAATTGAGCACGAATAGCGCCAGTGCGTCGACGCAATTGGAGAAAATCGGCACGGTGACGGCGAGAAATGGGCCGCAGGACGACGAATTCGATATGTTCGCTCAGTCGCGTAACGCGACATACGAGAAGACCAAGAAAGAGTGAGTTACCAAAATAAAAGCGAAACTGAATGAGACATTTAAACGTTTCGTTTTCATTTTAGGGGAAGCTCTTACAAGGACAACATGGAACCGCAATTCGAAGGCGGATTAAGTACCGTTACCAATAATCACAAGGTATGATGCTTTAATTGACGAACGGCAAGCATTGGATTCTTTGTCGAATGAAGTGCATGTACATTTGGAGATTTTTCTCTTTGTTATTCCTGAACGGTGACATTGAAATTAATCTCACTTAAATAGGTGTAGTCGGTTATCCAGCATCTTGTTTCTCGCGCCTCTTCGCTTATTATTTGATTATAGAATGTCGGTAGACTTTGTAGAGCAACCTCACACAATTTATTAGATTGTTCAATGAGCCATTAGGTTTTGTGTTAATTCTTGTCATTCATTTTTAAGATTCCGAAGCAACTTAATGAAAATAAGCGCAATTATTATTTGAACAATCCAATAATTCCAATTCAATCTCTCTATAAATGTTGCTTAGTCGAGCTGTATTGTTGTGTTGTTTAGAGTAACAAGGAACCGACTGAATTTGACGAGATGGCCGCTTGGTTGGGACAAACGGTAAGATACGAGCCAAAGTTCTTTAATGGCAAACTTTCCTGAATATTTACTAATCTATGGGTTTCACGTCTTTTTTTTTAGACTGGCGCAGAAGAATCGGTAACCAGTAGCGAGTTCGAGAAATTCTTAGCCGAAAGGGCCGCAGCAGCAGAAACGTTACCGACGATAGGAAATCAATCTCAGCAGCAGCAACAACAACAAGCGCAAAGTAATCCACAACAGAATAAGAACGACGAGAAGAAAGAAGGCTTAATTGCGTTGTAAATGATCGATTTCGATCAAAGGGTCGATCGGTTTTAACGGTCAACTGGTAACGCAGATTATAATCGATATTTACAACAAATTTTAATTATGGAATCAATCTATTCTTGCCTACCGGTTTACAGCAGTGCCTTTTCAATATTTTCCATTCGACAGATAATTGACCAGGAGAAATTTAACAATATTATGTGCTTTAACGTTTAACTTTAAATCATTTTGTATGGCTCTTCAAAAGCTTTTATCCCCGATTATAAGTGCGTTACCAATTAGTCCATACGTTGAAGCCCTTTTGCAAGACTAACAAAACCGGGATTGCTCCTTTTTCTTTTTGATAATCGTGGGATGACGACGATACGTATTGATCTGTTAGTTTTAATCAACTTTTAATGATAATCGATGTCACACCGATGGAAATCATTCATTTCTTTGAATCGATTAATGCATATTATTTGAAAAAGTAAAGTATTAAATCAATTGTACTTATGTACTTTATCTCATTAACGAATAATAGGATGTATATATATAAAGATATATATGTAAAAGGAAAGGTATACATATTGAACGGTTTATATTTTGTAAATTTACAAATTTATTGACTGATGGATAAACTTGATTTGAGGAAATTGAAAACGAGAAATTATGAGTTATATATTAAAAAGAAAAATAATACGTATTATATTGTTGTTAATTTATACAAATCAAAGTGAATGTATGATAAATACCAAAGATAGAAAGAGAGAGAGAGAGAGAGAGAGAGAGAAAGGGAGAGCGAGATTAAATCTTATTTTAAGAGTTACAATTTGTTATTTTGAATATATTAACTGTTACTTCTGTTAATCGATAATCCAAATAACGTATTATTATTTTATAATTTAAAAAGTGATAGCTCGCAGATACTAGATATATTGCTCCTGTACGCATTAACCATTAATTAGCGTCTAGATTTCTTAGTCCATCGGGCACAGATTCTCACAATAGATTGCAACCAGTTCAAATAAACATTGAAGAGGAGATGCTAAAATAGTCCAGTATGCGCTATTACTCTATCGATATCTTGTAAACGGTTAATTTAACATTTTATTGCCATTTTTTACTCATTGAAAGTCCGACTTACTTTCCATTCGCATACGGTCTTTGTTAAAAGCGATTCGCATGTTAAAGGCCACACGTGTTAGCCAGTAACATATCCTACGCGAAATAAAGATTAATGATAGGATTTGTAAAGGTAGCGATCGAATGCAATTCCAGAAGAATTTATGTAAAATTTGTGCTTTTCGAAACTAAATTACACATCAACTGATTCGATCGTTCTCAAATCTAAAATATATTATACATAGATTTGTAGGTAGTTTTGTACACATAATTTAGAGCGAAAAAATGATAATTATTGTTGGCCGGAACCGTTCTATGATTGATCATTTTTGTCCGTTGTCGATCTTTACTTTCAATTAATTTCGCACCTTTGTGTTTGGGCAAGAGAAGCGGAACAATTATATGAAGATAATATATAAAATGCATAAACTACACACATACTTATTAATATATTATTCTTATTACATATGTACCATTTAATATAACGCTATATGAAAATATTGAAAGTAATTTATTTATGTTATCGAATTATGGTTGTGGATTAATAATCATGTAAATAAATTGATTTTATGCTAATGGAAACGATTCAAATTACATCCGAATTCGCAACTTGTAAAGTCAATGTATTCCCATTAGCAACAAATAGAGAAGGCCGCGAGGTTTGATAAATTGTTTGATCGATATCGTAAATTCGTCAAATTATCCAAGAATAAAATGGTGCGAAGTAAGTGGTCTACATTGCGCTTCTTAAAAACCACGTTTACTCCATACAATCTTTTACAGTAACCGAAGAATTGGTGCGCAAAAAGTCCGAGCACAACGAATGCATAATTAACAGTCTCGAAGAGTTGTCGTTGCATCAAGAGGACGTGGAGAAGATCGAGCATTTGCAGAATTGGTGCAGGAATTTGCAAATCTTGTACTTGCAATCGAACTTGATATCGAAACTAGGTGATCATCAATCGATTAAAATTCCGTGTTAATAAACAAACAAGTTAACGGCCTCTTTTCCTCCGCAGAGAACCTCAACAAATTGAAGAAACTGGAGTATCTCAATTTGGCCGTCAACAACATCGAGACGATCGAGAACTTGCAGCGATGCGAGTCGCTAGAGAAGCTCGACTTGACGTTAAACTTCGTCGGCGACTTGCGAAGCGTCGGCACATTGAAGGACAACGCGAATTTGAAACATTTATATCTTACGGGGAATCCGTGTACGGACTACGACGGATACCGCGACTACGTAATCGCGCGATTGCCGCAACTGCAAACGTTAGATAACGTGGAGATTACAAGAAGCGAACGAATCATGGTTTCTCCCCCGAACTTCCTTTCACCTTTCGCTAATCACTTTCATTTTAGGCCTTACAAAAGTTCGACGAACTCGAGCGCAAGATCAAATTGCAAGAGGACGAGTACAAAGTGAAACGGGCCGAGCAAAGGAGACGTCTGACGGACGAGAGTCTTTGGAACATGGACGACGAAACGTTCTGGAAGAGCACGTCCGAGCACGCGCCGGAAACCCGCGTCGAGATTGCGAAGAGGCATCGCAGAGCCAGAGGAAACGTCGAGGAGCCGAAGAAGTCCGTCGCTAAACAATCGTTCTTCGCGAAAGACGGACGTCCGTTGAACGTGAATCACGCCAAGTTAGAGTTTAAATTCTACGACGACGAACCGGAGGAGTACGTCTTAGAGTTGTATTTGTACAAGTGAGATTCGTACCTAATTTGCTTCTTTTTGCGCGATGTATTAATGCTGGCGGTTCGAAGGTATTTGGATACGACGCTCGTCGAGGTGGACGTGCAGCCGATTTACGTTAAGGTTGCCGTCAAAGGGAAAATCTTCCAGTTCGTCTTGCCCGACGAGGTTTATACGGACCGGAGCGTTGCGCAACGGTCGCAAACCACCGGACATCTACTCATTAGAATGCCGCGGATCAATTACGTGCCGAGGCTTAAATCGAAGAAAAATAACGATGTCGTTAAAGAAAAGGCTCCGAAGTAGCGTTAAAGTTATACAATTTTGATATGGTAATAAACTGTTCGTTTTCAGGCGCGAATTCTTGGATGTTAACGAAGATGATTCCATGGATTTCAGTAAAATTTGTGACAATAAATCGCATGTAGCGTACAGAAGGCACGAAGACTTGCCGCCACCATTGGAATTGGCTTAAGGAATGATATATATACAATTAACGTTTAATTAGAAAGCAATTTTAATTACATTAATTACTGTTACAAATTAAATGTGTGGCTGTTGTTGTTCATTTTGCTAATTAGGCAAGAATAATTTATACATCCACTTTGGTTTACATATAATTTATCATAAAAATAAACAAGATTTGGATTTAAATTTTGTCTTTCATTCATTATTTGATAACAAATACATTTAACTTAGTTTTAGAGTATTCTGTGAAAAATCTTTATTAAACGCTGAATGTACGTAATTCAAATGAATATTTTGTGTGAGATATAATTTTTGCAGAAGTGGTAAAGTTTTAAATTCCAAGATTAGAGCCAAAAGAAAAAAAAATCGATACAGTAATTGGTAAGCGTTTACATAAAAATACCGCACAATAATGAACGTCGTTTTTCGCCAATGAAATGTATTGAATGGAAATCGTACAACTAAATCATGTTTTTTAAGGAGAAAACGTATCTTTGGACTTCCTTCACTTTATCTGTTCTAAATTATATTAGCTAGTTATTCTTCCATTACTACGACTGAAATCATCGACAATGTACAACGCACATTCAATAGTTTCATTTAAATGAGTATTGTTTTTCTTCATATTATCATATAAGATTCATTATTTACTTCGTCCTTAATGTTTTTCAATATATATATGTATATATATAAAGCTTAGCATTTAAATGATTATATTACACGTATTTTGGATGTATTATTAAATTTGTTCGTGGAAAACGAAATGAGACGAGAGGAATCTTTAAAAAAATCCTTCTATTAATTTTGAAAACAACAAGTTGTATTAAATTAAATTTTGTAAAATAATAGGTTGATTGATTAAAATTAATATCAAATTGTCTGTATGCAGAAGGATTTTCTTAAAATTCGCTCGCGTCCAGTTTCCATTTCGCATTTTTCTTTCTGTGTTTGATTACTTTGACATTTAAACTAATATTAATAAAATTAATTATTGCAACACGATTTCGACGTATTCGATTGTTGCCTTCTGTCTACCATCACTCTATCGACGTGCTCACCCGGTTCCCTACCGGCCGTTTTTTCTAATATGGCTAAAGCTAATTCGTTAAATGCCTTCTCTATGTTTATGTTAGCTTTTGCTGATGTCTCCATAAATCTAATACCATGTTCTCTAGCAATCTAAAACATAAAGTAAGAAAAATGTATATTTAGCGGAATTGATAAGTGTCAACTACTTTAATGAAGATTCCATGTTTAATTTGCAATCACGTTTTTCTGGAATTGTTAGATTTCAAATGAAAACATTGGTTATCAACGAGATATGCTTGAACTTTTTACAGTTTGTACAATGAATGTGTTATGCAGTGATTAAATAAATGAATCATTTTTTAAAATATATTTACCATTTCTCCTCTCTCTTTGTTCACTGTCCTTTTATCTTCCATATCACATTTGTTTCCTAATATCATTTTTTCAACATCCTCATTTGCATGCTGCACAAGAAAGATGATGAGTAACTTATGTTTACAAATATTGTTTATTTTTCCTTACCTCGTCAATATTTCGCAACCATTTAACAATATTTTCAAAACTTTTCTCATTTGTGATATCATAAACTAACATTATGCCCATTGCACCTCTATAATATGACGTTGTTATCGTGTGGAATCTCTCTTGTCCAGCAGTGTCCCATATTTGCAATTTGATCTTTTTCCCTCTTAAGTCTACGGTTTTTATTTTGAAATCTATACCTGAAAGTCGAAATTAACGGGGAGAATGACGAGCCTATCGAGTGTAGTTGGAAATTTAAATTTACCGCTGAGATATATGACCTCACCCTTTCATAATTATAATTAGAATAATTAATCCTTTTGTTGTAACGCATATATTGCGTTGGTCATAAATGGAAGGTGTCTTTTATTCGCAATTTGTGAGTTTCGATTTGCGAATAGGTCACCGATCAACTCAATTTGATGATAATAATAAGAAAAAGGGGTAAATTCTACTGAAGGTTAACCGAACTTACCTATCGTTGAAATAAACGTCGTCGTAAAGGCGTCATCGGAGAATCTGAACAATATGCACGTCTTTCCAACACCAGAATCCCCAATTAGCAATAATTTGAATAATAAATCGTACGTTTTCTTGGCCATAATTAATTAAGATAGTATATCTATATTTAAATAATTTTAAGCAATTGTAGTTAACTGCTTTGACGTTTGTCGGTTTATAAATTCGCAGCCAACATAAATTCATTAGCAACGAAATGAACTATCTCACAAATTAGTGAAACTTTGCATGAATTAATAATTATTTAATGTTAAACGCTAATTAATCTTATAATGAATGAATGCTCCATCAAAATAATTAGAAATTCACGAAATATTCGTGCTTTCTCTTATTCCAATTGGAACGAAACCGCGTGGTTCGGTTACTTTTCAACAGATGTCGCAAGACTTCAGTTTTGCGAATTAATTCCAAACTTTTCGCACTTAATTGTGAAATAACTAAATAAATATCTATTCTATTAGCTGATCTGTTCCAGTGGCAATGTTGCGATTAAACGAGCGTGAATTTTAAATAATCGTCTTTGTTTTAGGTAGGTGAAAGAGTTTACGAGAGAGAGAGAGCTGGATTTTTGTCATTTTACGCATTTTCCTTCATCTCCCCGAATTGGCTGAAACTCGCACCGCTTGTAGGCACAGATGAAAGCTAATTCGTAATTACATAAATGAAGATACGGACTTTAACAAAATTGGCGAAGAAATGTAGTTTCAAATATAAACAAATATGACAAATTTGAGTAGTTTGGTGAAGAATATTTTGAGAGAGTTCCTCAGAACAATCGAGAAAAATTTAATAATACGGCATCGCATAGATTACTTAAAGTAATAAATAATTTAAAAACATCTTAACATTTATCTCAATGAAACATTAGAAACTTTCTTTATTTTTCGTTTGTCCTGTAGGATTTGAGTTTATTTAGATGTTATCTTGATCATTTTTATTGAATTGATTTCGTGATGAAACTGTTATTTTGTTATAAAATTATAGCTTCATATATATGTAGTTTATTAGATTAATATCATAAATGAACAAGTAACAATTATTTCGAATTTAAAATCTCATGCGCTACTTCATGCATATTACGTCGAAATACAATTGTTCAGAAATAGTTTCGTAAATTAAATCGAAAGAGTGTTGGAAGTGCGATAAAATAGAAGTCGCAAAAAGTGATTAACTTAATGAGTATTCGTGGTCAAGAACCATGTAACGTTGCCAATTTTCTTCCACATATTCGTATCGATTTAGTTACCAGCTATAATAACTCCGATTATCCTTTATTAGTGCGCGTATTCGTAATTCCGAGCGCGAGACGTATCGCTTGGAATTGTTCAGGTCGAGGACTAGGGTATGTGTCTGCGATGGAGTTTGTTTAAATCGGAGTTGATCAGCCGGTGTTCAGGACTCTTACATACTCTTTATTAGTGAAATCATTAAAATATAACATCGTCGAAACGAAACGGAAGTTAACCGTACGATATCGTATAGCCCATATTGGTCATGAGCGTCTCCTTGATAGCCGGCTGCAATTCCTTCTGCATGTACGTCGTGAGCAGATTGCGGATCCCCTTCAGAAAGATGTTCTCCATCTCGCGCGACAAATCCTCGTCGTCCTCCAGGTTCAGCTCGCGTCGGTGCTCGCGCAATCGCGGCTCGCAGCCGTACGCGTAGACGCTGATGAAGCCGGGCTCGATAAAGTGCGAGTCGGTCTTCACGTTGAACTGGCCCCGTTCCCTCCGTATCGGCTCCGTGTGGAACCTAGAGGAGACGCGGCTTAATCGCCTGTCGCCGTTCAAATCGACGAGAGCTTACCCGATGCCGGCGCGTCGTATCCGCAGGATCATGTTGCAAACGTCCTCCGGACTCGGTTGCAACGGGTCGCGCGACAACGCGCCCTCGTTGAACAGGTTCACGCGGCCGCTGATCGTCAGGTCGTTGAACAGCAGTCGCGTGTCCAAGCTGGCGTTCAGCGGATTGTACCGGCACCGGTCGACTTTCACCCAGCGGCTGTGCGACGGCGGCAACCTGACGCGCATGTCGGTCACGTAGACGTCGTACGGCGCGCTTCGCAGTTGCTGGTGCAGCGAGTAGCCGTTCAACGGCAACGTTTTCTGCTTCAACGACTTCCGCTTCCGTATCTGTTCGAGCGCGCTCTCCAAACGGTCCGCGCAACGTCGACCGTAATCGTTGCCGTAGAATTTCTCGTCGGAATGATGAGGATGATGGTGGTGTTGCTGCGGCTCGTCGGCCTCGTGATGATGATGGCCCAGCTTGTTGGTGCCGCGCAAGTATGGATACGAATCGCTCGAGAACTTGTCGTTTTGCCGCGAGGGAACGTCTGCGGCGAACGCAAAAACATCTTTATAAGTTGTTTTATAAGTTATTTTTTCCGTACGAAAGCAAAAGACAATGGAACAATTTAAACGCAAATTTGCGTGCATTAAAGAGCGCCGACGAGGAGAAAGAGATGTAAACTTCGGATGATGCGCGATTACGGAGTGGAACCTACTTGGCAAACGTTTTAGAACGTTATCAATTGTTCGCGGGTGAAAGAGAAATAATAATGCAGAAAGAATCGAGCAGGTTTCTCTTCCACTTCAGCCTTTGTTTTTTTTTTTAAGACGTTTCCATCGTTGACACAAATTGTTTTGCCACTTACCGCCCTCGTCCTCCAACGTCGTCGTGTCTTCCGGTATGATCGATCTGCAGTCGTCCGTCAGCGTTAGGGCGAGCACGAAGAGCATCCAAACGCGGACGTTAAACATCGTCGACTCCTTTCCGAAACAAATCGCAACGAATTCGGCGTACGATCGAAACGCGGAGGAAATAGAGCGCGAACGGTCTTTCCGAAATAATTTCCGTTGTTTCTGCTCTCCTTTCTACCACCGATTTCTCTCTCACTCGAAAGTTTGCGAGGAATTGTCCACTGATCACTTTCTAACGACTTCTTAACGACGACGACCCGAAATTGGCGAGTTTTTCGCGCAAATGAAACTAATCCGCACCCGCATCGACGGATATAGTGCAACGGCGGTGCCGAACGGAATGACGAACGAGCGTTTGCATGCGAATTGTTATTGTTGTTACCGGAGGCATGAAGAAGGAACGATGTTGTGGGAGAGAAATCATCTCCCCTATCTGCTTTGTTCTTCTACTTCTTCTTCTTGTCGTTGCTGCTCTATTGTTCTCGACTAATTGAGGAAAAGGCGAAACGTTAATAAAGGAAAAAGCGAATTGTGCGAATACCGAAGGTGTTTCGCAAAGAGACCGTCTCTTGAGGAAGAAGTGTTAGCGAACGATTTCTACGCAAACTTTGCGCTCTCTGTATTCTTTTCTCTCTCTCTCTCTCTCTCTCTCGGCGTTTAATTAATTAAGTGAAAACGCTGCGGGATCGTGTCGAT